>CAUYQV010198557.1:0-10674 GCA_963574575.1 Galagoides demidoff | reverse complement strand
CAAGCGAGTCTCCTGCCTCAGCCTCCCAAATAGCTGGGCCCTCAGGCGCCCGCCACAACGCCCGGCCATTTTTTGGTTGCAGCCATCATTGTTGTTTGGCGGGTCCGGGCTGGGGATTCGAACCCGCCACCTTAGGTGTACCTGGCTGGCGCCTTAGCCGATTGAGCCACAGGCGCCGAGCCAACTAATTTTATTTTTGTAAAAAATTTGGAGAGATAACCGAGAACTTCTCATGCTGGTGAGAGAAGGAAATAAACCACCAAAAAGGAATCTCAATTTCCTGAGGCAATGCCCCCCCCTTCCTCATACTTTTAGCAAGCAATCTTTTCTATCTTGAGGGAAAAGAGATGACTTAGGAACTGTTTTGCATTCAGTTTGGAGTAGAAGGCAGTTTTTTTATTGTGGAGTCAGCTAGAGACTTGGTGGTGGGAGACTGAAGGGCAATAACAGGAGAGAGTACATAGGACAGGATGGGGATGTAAGCAATTCCTCAGCATCCCACTATTCTGCTAGAAGTCCTTTAGGACCATTGTCTCAGGCCAGAGGGAACCATGAGTATGAGCTGGGGAATATAACACTATAAAGATTAAAGGAGAGAAAGAAGTCAATAAATATGAGAATCCCCAAAATATATGTGGGAAGAGAACACAATGTTTTTCTGGTGCTTAAGACCTAAAGTAATGATTGATATTACTATAGCAGAAGGGAGAGTGCAACTATTTATATCACAATTTGTTATGAATATATCCCTAATACAGTTTTTAGATAATTATGAATAAAGCCATTATGCAAGGCAGAAGAAATTAAAATTGAGAGAGAAAACCTGATCATACCTAGTATACAATGGTTCTATGACCTTGAGACCGGGGTGTAAAGACCTCGAACCAGGGAGAATCCTCCAGTGGCTGGCAAACAGTGCATGATCTTGCTCATGACCTGCTCAGATGTAAGACATCTGGAGACCAAAGTTGTGAATGATGGTGACTGACCTGACCCAGAGCATACAAGTTTCTCAGCATACTGGACATCTTATAAAGACTGTTCCTACCCAATATGATGAAGACTTCACCTCATTTACTGCCAAACTTCAAAAGAGACCAATGTAATCACATTCTGGGAGTTGTACCTGGAATGATACAACCTATGGATGAGCAGGCTGCATTTGCGTCATTAAAGGCTATGGCATATAAGGGTGAGCATGCACAATCCCACTGAAATACCCACTAAGAACCATGATGACCTATAGATTCAACATAATTCCAATAAAAATCCCAAACAGGAGTTTTTAATAGGTAGAGATAAACTAATTCTAAAATTTGTGGAAAAGCCACATAACTAGAATGACTAAAACAAGATTTAATACAAATAATGCTAGTTAAGACAGATAATGGTATTGACAAAGGGACAGACACATAGATCAAAGGAATAGAATAGACAGTAATATACCTACGTAAACATAGCTAACTGGTTTGACAAATATGCAAAAACAATTCAGTGGAGAAAGGATAGTCTTTTCTTTTTTTTTTTCTTTCTCTCTCTCTCTCTCTCTTTTTTTTTGTAGTTGTCATTATTGCTTAGCAGGCCCAGGTCAGGTTCGAACCTGCCAACCTTGGTGTATGTGGCTGGTGCCATGACCACTGTGCTATGCGTACTAAGCCATGGATAGTCATCTTAAACAAAGTATTTTGGAAAAAAAAATTGGGGCTTGGTACCTATAGCTCAAGTGGCTAAGGTACCAGCCACATACACCTGATCTGGTGGGTTCAAATCCAGCCCAGGTCTGCCAAACAACAACAATAACAACAACAAAAAAATAGCTAGGCATTGTGGCAGGCACCTGTAGTCCCAAGTATTTGGGAGGCTGAGGCAACAGAATCACTTATGCCCAGGAGTTGGAGGTTGCTGTGAGCTGTGATGCCATGGCATTCTACCCAGGGCAACAGCTTGAGGCTCTGTCTCAAAAATGAAAAAAAAAAATTGGCATGGTATGCAAAAAAAGAAAATTCACAAAGCCTTCAACCATTTAAAGTCCCACATTTTATATAAAAATTTACCTAAAAGGGATCAAAGATCTAAATGTAAAATGAAAAACTATATAACTTTTAGAAGAAAACATAGAATCTTCATGACCTTGAGTTAAGCAAAGAGTTCTTAGTCCTGGTAACTAAAAAGCATGATGCATAAAAGAAAAAAACTGATAAACTAGTCTTCATCAAAATTAATAACTTTTGCTTCGTGAAAGACACTGTTAAATGGCTAAAAAGACAGGCTATAGACTAGGTGAAAATATTTGCAAATCACATCCAAGAGAGGACTTGTGTCTGGAATATACAACAACTTTCAGAACTCCACAGTAAGGAAAGCACCCAAATTGAGTGTGCAAAGACCTAACGAGAGACTTCACCAAAGAGGACATAAGGAGAGGAAATGAGCATGTGACATCATCAATTGCTATTAGGAAAATACAAATTAACACTATAATGAGATGCCATTACATATCATCAGAATGACTAAAATAAAATACACTGAGAATATCAAATGCTGGCAACGATACACAGCAACTGGAACTCTCACTCATTACTAATAGGAATGCAAGATGTTATAGCCACTCTGGAAAACAGCAGCAGTTTCTTAACTTGAAACATAATGCTGATAATCACATGATGCATGATCCAGAAATTCTACTCCTGAGTATTTACCTTAGAGAAATGAAAACCACGGTCACATAAAAACCTGCAATTAAGTGTTCACAGCAGCTGTACTCACAATGCCCCCAAAGTAGAAACAACCCAAATGATCCTTCAGCAGGTGCATGAATAAATAGTGGCACCTCCATACAACAGAATACTTAGCAATGAAGTACCCACCGATCCTCACAGAATACACCAGCAGTTATACACTGCTTGCAAGGCAGTATCCCAGAGTGACATTTAGGGGCAAAACCTATCCAGTCCAAATCTCCCTTGATCAAATGTTCTGGAAAATCCTGAATGACCAAGGGCTTTCAATATATGAATTCCTCAGGTCCCTGGGCTTCCATAAAAGATAGAGAGTGGTTCCTCCTGCCTCAACCACAGCAATCCCCTAGTATCTTTTCCAGACTAGAGCTGTATGTAAAGTTTCTTTTGAAAAGATATATATATTTGCAAAGTCTGCAGCGGTGGTCATGAAAGATCTAGACTGTTGCTGCTGTTCATAAAGACCTCCCCAGAACATGAATAGTCATCCGCTTGGTTATCTATGTGCTGGACCTTCCAGCAGCTATCCCAGAGGACACAATCTGCTTGAAGAACAGAACCTCCACTGTCTAGGCTCAAAGCTGAGTGACTTTAGCCTAACTCCCTCACTTGGTGTCTGACTTTTGTAGAATTCAAGGTTTTATGTGCATGCTTCTCTCCAGTTTAGCAGGTGCTCCTAGTTTTCATGCCCCAGCTGGTTCCTCTCACCGATGTGCTCACATGTTCCATGCCTACACAAATGTCTGCTTTCCTCCAGGCCTGAGGAGCTCTGTCGTCTAGTCTCGGCCATCTTATCTTTCGCTCTGTTGGTGTCCTTCACAGAGAGAAGTCCACTCCTCAGTGATTAGAGTGTGGATACTTCTGAGTTCTCACCTTACCTAACATTTGATGTTACTGATCACTCCCTTCTTAGTACATCTTCGCTCAGCTCTCAGGACATCCCATTCCCCTAGTTTTCTATCCCTGACTCCTTTGCAGGTTCATCATCTATAGGTCCATGACAGAATTCCTTAAAGTTCAGACATATACTGCCAACTTTTTTTTTTTTTTGCAGTTTTTGGCCAGGACCAGGTTTGAACCCACCACCTCTGGTATATGGGGCCAGCACCCTACTCCTTGAGCCACAGGCACCACCCAATGCTGCCAACTTTTCACCCAACATAATCTTATTCACTTCTATAGTTTCAATTACCACCAAATGCCAAGGCTTTCCATAGATCTCCAGTCCAACCTCTTCTCCAAGCTGCAGGCATATATACAGTTGCTCACCTGACATCCAACTGAATGTCTCATAAACATCTTGACACCTCAAACTAACCCAACATATTCAGAGCCCAACACAATTATCTTTCTCCCAGCTGAACATGGTTCCTTCCATTGTTCTCAATCTCTGTGAATACTACCACCAAGCATCCAGTTCCAGTCAGAAGCGCAGATGTCATCCCTCTCACTTTCTGCCTCAATCACCATATCCAATCCATCACTAAGTCCTGTTGATTTTACTTCCGACTATCTCAAATGCATTCATTTCTCCCCATCATCACCAGGTGTACTTGTGCCACCCTCCACGCCATTCACCATGCCATTAAAGGGATCTGTTAAAACGCAAATTTAATATCCTCCAATGGCTTGCCATTACTCACAAGACAAAGACCAAAATCCTTACCTTGGCCTATGAGCCCCCTGTCTCACTCCTGCCTGTTTCCCATCTGTTCCCAATGTTCCATTCCCCTGTGCTACACCAGTTTCCTCTTCTAGTTTCTCAATGAGCCATCGGGCCTTTGCTCCTACTGTCCCTACAAGCTTTTGCCTACTAATACCTATACTTCTTTCAGATCTTTGCTCACACATCCTCTCCTTGGAGCAATCCTCCCAGATTGCCAGATTATCCTTTTATATGTTTTCATAGCATTACATTTTATCTCTACATAGGAAAGTATAATGTCAGTTATTACCTATAGTATTATTTAATGCCTGGTTCTCTCCCTGAAATGTATGCCCTATGAGGGCAGGAAGGGGAGGTCTGTTCTGTGAGGTATATATGACCTAAAACATTGAAACTGTGTTTACAGGATGAATGACTGGCATAACTCAAACTGTTCCTCTGGAGTATGTATGGCATAGATGAAAGAACTGCTATCCCACAGCTAACATGCCCCAAGGCAATGTTGTGATGAACACTGGACAAAAATTTCCTTGTCTATAACTCCAAAGGAATGAAAAAATTATTCCCACCAAGTAAAAAATGTAGTATTTTAAAAAGGAACACATTCATGTTAGCATTAAAATTATAATGTACCTGAAAAGGAATCTAATTTTAAAAAACAACAAGGATATGCAAGAGGTATGTGAAGAAAATTATAAGACTGTATTTAAGGGCATAAAAGAAAGTAAAAATAAAGTGAAGATAACTTGCTCATGATAGGAAGACAATACTGTAAATATGTCTCTTCCCCCAATTACTCTGTAAATCACATGCTGTTCCAATTAAAGCTATATATAGTTTTCTCTAGAAACTAACACACATCCTAAAATCCAGATTAAAGAGTACAAGTCCACGAATAACCAAGAAAGTTATGAAGAAGAATAAAGGGTGTTTACACATGTGCTAGTGGTAAGGAGGGTGCATATCATGCCAGATTGCTGATTCTAGCCCATTCATATATGGGAACTTGGTATATGACAAGGTATATGACCCCCTTAATGGGGGTCAGGCTCGGTGGATCACATCTGTAATCTTAGCACTTTGGGAAGTCCAGATGGGAAGATGGCTTGAGGCCAAGAGTTCAGGACCAGCCTGGGCAATAGTGAAACCCCATGTGTACAAAAAAAAAAAAATTACCTGGGCATGGTGGGATGCATATACAATCTCAGCTACTCCAAAGGCTGAGGCAGGAGGATCACTGAGCCCCAGAGTTCTGAAGGCTGTACCCCAAACTGAGAAAACTAGAATGGTAAACTGTTTTAAATTGCACATGAACTTTATGGCCACCCTGTATATATACGTGTGTGTGTGTGTGTGTGTGTGTGTATGTCCTGCTAAGTAGCCAGGACCATAGGTAAATACCACCATGCCTGCTAATTTCAAAAATTTATATTTTTATGTTCAAGTCACTAATAATCAGAGAAGGTAAAATACAACAGTGAGATACCATTTCACTACTATCACAGATGCTAAAATTTTAAAGTCTGCAGATTATTTTCAAAGAAAGAAAAAAGCTGAAATTGTGCCAACACTAGTTGTTTATTCTAGTAACAAGAGTGACAGAACTGTAGGGAAACACTTGGGTCTTGGCTGCTCAGTCCAAGGCGTCCAGGAGGCAGCAGCAGCAGAGAGCAGTCCAGCATGCGGCCAGGGCAGCCTGACACCCGGTGTCCCTCTTCGCTTCCTGTTCCAACACGTACACTGGGGGTGAGTTGGCGGGGTGGGGAGGGCAGGCAGGGGAGAGAGAGACTCAGTCAGAGGGGACTTGGAACAGCAGCATGCCAGTAGCACTTACCATACTCCATGGAGACTTGTTTAAACTGTCAGCTCCATGAAGGCAGGGCAGGGCAGGAGCTGTGTGGGCCTGGTTCACTGCTCTATCCCTGCTCTAGTGTCTAGCACACATTAGGTACTCAGCAGCTATCAGGCCACTATTTCCCAGCTGCTCTTCTCCCCCAAGTTGACTATGAAACCCAACCTAGCACCTTATGTGATGCTTCTCCAAAGTGATCCAATTTGCAATGCAACCCTTGCCCTGCATCCTGATATGGCAGGCACTGGCCAAAAGTTTTACACATGATCTCATTTAATCCTCACGACAGCTCTATATTACTATGGTCATTTTATAACTCTCATGTACTGTGAGCAGGGGTGTGAACTGGTAGAACCTCTTTGAAGGGGAACCTGGGGGGTAAGAAGGGGGTAGGGAGGAACAACAACCTTAATCAAGAAAATCTGTATCTAGAATTTATACTGCAGAAATATTTGTCCCAGAGTTCAGAGATCTATATAAAGTATGATTGCTGCTGTAACAAAATAACCTAAAATAACCTCAAATGTCTATCAACTGGAGTCTAATTAGGTAAATTAAGCCACACCATATAACAGAATATTAAACAGTTATTAAAAGAACTAGGTAGTTCTTCTATGTGGCCAATAATTTTAACAAGGGATGAAAGCAAGGTACGGAGCAATAAAAGGCTATAAAAATACACAAGTGGGAAGATCTAAAAGAATACAAGAAGTTAAAGGTCAAGGTGTAGAGAGAGATGGAGGTTTTTACTTTGCTTTTTACATTTTTCTCAAATCCACGTTTGCCTGATTTCAAAACCACACTTAAAGCTGCTCCTCTCTAGTCATTGCCAGGGTCCTGGTGGCAGGAGGGCAGGCCTGTCTAGCCTTAGCATACCTTGACCCTCTTCTAACCTCTGCCACAAGTCTTACTTCAGGGGCTTTGAGGGCAGCTGGCACTGACCAATTGGGCTCCTAGCCCCAGTAGCACTGGCCTCAGTCCTGGGCTGTCTTCCTAAGTCACTGTTACCTAAACACTTCACACCACCCAACCCTACCCAACCTCACAGCCTGACGTGGCACCTGGCCTCTCCTGACCTGCAGTCCCACCTATCTGATATGCCTTAGGTCCTGTTCTGATACGTCTCAGGCCTTGCTGCCTCTGTCAGCTCCGATTAAGGCAGGGACTCCTACAGAACAAACCTAGCAAGCATGAGATGCTATCAAATCACCCTCCAAGGAGCTCAGAGACCAAAAAGCACCTCTATACTGTGTAATTCCTAAGGCTGTGCCCCTAAGAGTAAACACTCCCACCCCAGCCCCATGCCAGGTCCCAAACACTTCACTGCCAAGGATGCTCCTATACCTCTATACCTCCCTGTCCCTCCACAATACTAGCTGGCAGCACTTTAGAATTTGCCAAACCAATCCCAGCCTCCTCTCTTCTTGCTTTGATGGTAGTCAGGAGCCCATCTGAGCCTGGTCCTAAAGGAAGAGGGCATGAAAAGAGCAGGCATGGGCTCTACTATGCATAGCCTTGAGGAGCTCATGATTCTCCAGGGGCCACCTCCAGGCCCCTAACCAGTCCCCCAGCTCTTTTCTCTCTGCTCCTCCCAGTGGGGGTGAACATCATACTCTTCTCCTTTTGTTTCCTTAGCAAAGCCCCTTCACTTGAGACTCAACACAGTGCTGCTAACCACCCCTACCAGCCTATGACCTCAGCAGTACCCTTGTGAGGAATGCCAGTGCCTATTCATCTGACCTGCAAAATGATTCCCACCTACTCCCTGACCTCTCAACATCAGCAACACTGTCACTGGCCTTATCCTCTCCTCTGTCCTGGAAATCCTCTACACTTCTACTCTGCTCTTCTACTTTTCCTCTCTTCTTCTACTCTGCCTACTCTTCCTCTGGGGTCCTCTAATACCACCATGGATTGCTTAGATGTGGGACTGAGGCCTTTCAGCAAAGGTTCCTGCCTGCTCCACCCAGAATCAGTCTTTATCATTCTTTTCTTCATCATCATCGTACTGAATTCTGTAGAGCCCTGCATATTTACAAGTAGAGAACACATTGTGGTGCCATTATATAAAGGAGAAAACTGCTTCATAGAGCATTATATAACCAAAGCCAATTAAAAGACAGCATTCACTCCTCAGTCTCCGGACTCCTCCTGCAGCATTTGCCCACTATCCTACAATTAACTACTCTGTGTAACTTGTTGCTCAAAAACATCCAAGGCTCTTTCTCCCTGAGCACTTTCTCCTTGGCCACCTAGACTATTCAAAGACTCCATGGACCCCATGTATCTAGCCATGTCCAGTAACTTCCATAACCAGCCCTACCCACAGGCCTTCAGATGCCTCAGAGCCAAATCCCCCTTGCCTTTGCAAGAATTAGATCAGACTTTTGCTTCTTAGCACAGCACAACACAGGCCTGACTTATTTGGCTTCATAGAGCACAGCTCCTTTCAGGAGACCTTCCAGTGGTCTATGAAAGGCAGGGCCAATGCCTCCTCTTCATATGAGCTGGGGAACCCAATTCTAGGCACATGCACAGTATGAAGACAAGAACTTGGCCAACTAATAATGCAAAGAGAAGTGTTAATTCCACAGGGTGAAATTCTTCTGTGCTGCTGCTGCTGCTTTTCTTTTTTTAGAGATAGAGTCTCATTCTGTCACCCAGTCTGGAATGCATGATCACAGCTCCCTGCAACCTCAAATGCAAGAGATCCTCCTGTCTTAGCCTCCTGAGGAGCTAGAGCTATAGAGATGCACCACTACCCTTGACAACTTTTTAAAACTTTATTGTAGAAATGGGGTCTTGCTATGTTGCCTAGGCTGATCTAGAACTCCTGGCCTCAAGCAATCCTCGTGTCTCCTTATTAGGATTACAGGCATGAGCCAGTGTGCCTAGCCTCCTCTATGCCTCTGTATTTGGTGGTTACAGAACTCTGGTCTCCGTGGAAAGCTGAGTGAGGACAGCTTTGCTATGAGGAGGCAGGAGCCCACAAGGGCTGAATTCATAGAACAGAGAGGCAGAGCTGTCCTGAATTTCCAAAAGTGCTAACAGCTGCAGTGGGCAGGATGTGCATCAGTACATCCCTCCAGTAGGCACAGACCAGCCCACACACTTGTAGCAGGTCTAGGTTGTCTGAGACAATGTATCCTCTTGTCCCACTCTACAAAACATTTAAAAAAAAAAACCTAGCTGTATTCTCAGAAAACCTCTTTCCCTATCTTCCCAGACCTTCTCCTTACCAAAGCTGAGCCCCAGCTGTTCTAAGCATCTCTTCCTAGGAACCCAAGGTTCAGCAGGAGAAGTGGGTGGAATGTGGGTGGGAGAGGTAGTGGATTCTCATCAGATTCTGGTGATGGGAAGTTCAGAGGGAAGCAGGGAGAGAACCCTCCTTACCTAATACTATGTGTAGGGGGACATCCCCATCCAGGTCACAATTCTCAAAGATATCCTGGTCCTAATTTAGTGGGAGACAGCACAGTTGGGATTTCAGAATATGGGTTTTAATAAAGTATCAGGTTGAATTTAAATACAGGGTCATCTAGTTATTGGCCATGTAACCCTGGGCAGGTGATAACCTCAGTCTCCTCTGCTGTAAAACAGGGTGTTAGTAAAAATAGGGATACCCTACAGAGTTGATGGGAAAATTAAACAATTATGCGTGTAAAATGCTTAGCACATAGGCATTCAATAAATGGTCATTGATGTTATTACTATTATTTAGATGCCTCTGACCTTTCAGGAAAACCAAGTAAAGAGTGGGTCTCTTGTAGACAGAAAGAAAGAACAGGAAGGCTCACCCAGAAATTAGGGAGAAGCCTCAGAAATAAACAAAAGGCTGGAAAGAGTCATAAGCTATTCTAGGAGTAAGGGACCTACAAGATCAGTTACCCCTTCACTGTATGGTGGTGGTTAGAACTCCCACGTAAGGGATGGATGTGGGTGACCTGGAGTAAGGGACCCAGAAGATCAGTTACCCCTTCACTGTATGGAGGTGGTAAGAGCTCCCATGTAAGGGATGGATGTGGGAGTAAGGGACCTGCAAGATCAGTTACCCCTTCACTGTAAAGAGGCAGTAAGAGTTCCCATGTAAGGGAGGGATTTGCTTCAGCCCATATGAGGGAAGTGGGGAGAATGAACAAAGCTAGACCTCTATCTCCATTAGATCCATGGTGGGAAAATACAAGAATGCTGGATGGGGGACTGCCAAAACTCAAAGCTCTACCAATTCAAATCTCCTCTTACCTCAACTCATACACACACACACACACACAGTCCTCTTCACTTTTCTTTTTTTTTTTTTTGAGACGGAGCCTCAAGCTATCCCCCTGGGTAGAGTGCCATGGCATCACAGCTCATAGCAACCTCCAACTCCTGGGCTCAAGCGAGTCTCCTGCCTCCACCTCCCAAGTAGCTGGGAC
>CAUYQV010198553.1:0-24427 GCA_963574575.1 Galagoides demidoff | reverse complement strand
GATGGCTGCAACCAAAAAACAGCCAGGCATTGTGGCGGGTGCCTGTGGTCCCAGCTACTTGGGAGGCTGAGGCAGGAGACTCGCTTGAGCCCAGGAGTTGGAGGTTGCTGTGAGCTGTGATGCCACGGCACTCTACCCAGGGGACAGCTTGAGGCTCTGTCTCAAAAAAAAAAAAAAAAAAAAAAAGTAATTCTCACTGAGTGGAATTGGAAAGAAGGGTTTTGCAGTTTCTCTGAAATACATTGATGCTCCGAGTTGAATTTTTTTTTTTGTAGAGACAGAGTCTCACTTCATCGCCTTCGGTAGAGTGCCGTGGTGTCACACAGCTCACAGCAACCTCCAGCTCCTGTGCTTAGGTGATTCTCCTGCCTCAGCTGGGACCACAGGCACTCACCACAACGCCCAGCTATTTTTTGTTGCAGTTTGGCGGGTACCAGGTTTGAACCCGCCACCCCTCAGTATATGAGGCTGGTGCCCTACCCACTGAGCCACAGGCGCCACCCCATCCGAGTTGATTTATGACTTAGAGAGCCCTTCACAGATAAGAAAGCAAATAGGGAGAATATTAACATTATCAAACACCAAGTATTTGCCAAGTGATCTGGGTCTACCAGTTTTTAAGTACATCCCAAGTCCAGGGGCCAAACCAGGGTAGTGCAGGCCTGTGGGCAGGGGGATGGGGTGTTTTGACACAGCTTTAAGGACTGGCCAGGGCACTTTCGGTGTCTTGGGTTTTCCTTGAGGATTTGCATTTGTCACCTGGCTCCCCTGTTCTCACCTTCCCCCTAACACATTTGGCCACACATTCTTTTATGTCTTCAAGATATAAAAGATCTTGGGATAACTTACCTGACCCAAGGAAGAAAGATTATTCAAAGGTCCAAACAAAGGAAAACGGAATCCCCGTTCTATAGAAATCATGTGGTCTTTATTTCCACCGGGATGCAGGTGGGGTGAAATCGAGAAAGGAATTGCACACGTGGGTTATGGCGGATGGAGATTTAAAGGGCCAGGGAGCGCAGCAATCAGCGGCATTTCTATGTCCTGGGTGGGTCATGAACTTGATCCTGCCTGGGCAGGGCAGGTCTATTTGGGAAGGTACACCTGATTCTATCATTACCCCTTCACTATTTCCCTGGCCAACTCCTACTCATCCTTTGGTCTCAGCTTAGATGTCACTTCTTCCAGGAAGACCTCCTTGACTTCTTGATCTAATGAAAATTCTCCACTATGGGTACTCACAGACCCTGTGCCCATCCATCATAACCTGCACGTGATCTGGCTGTTTCTGCTGCTTCACCTCATTTCCATAAGACCCACGGTGGTAGGATGTGTGTGTCTTATTTCCCTTTTTGTCCCAGTGACCAACCCAGGTCCTGGGAAGGGTGAAGAGGGGAAGGGCTAGAGCTATCTGTGTCGGTTGGCACTCCCGGACCTGGTGCCCATACTGTACCTCTTTCTAATTTATGGAAAGCCTACCTGCCTGCATGGGGTGATACATTTCAAAGGCATTTCCTGGTGAAAAATATTTAATGGCCACAAAGGACCAGGTACCAAAAGTTATGTGTGAAGATGTGTCCAAGTAAATTCTGAGCCCCTTTGACCCTCCAACTACCATTATATCCTGGCCAAGACATTGCTGGACAGAGCCCCCCTGAAGCCTGGGCCGGGCCAAGGCCCTGCTTGTTTTCCAGTCTCCCAGAGAGACTGGAAGAGCAGGTAGAGCAGGAATCTGGCGGCCCTGGAACCTTAGGGGTCTCTGAGTGTGGAGCTTAGGGCTGTCCGGACGTTTGCCTGGCTCTCCCCTTCTCCCCATCCCTGGCTCTCACCTGTGTCTGTGTGACTATTCCTAGGTGCTTACACATTGCCATGACTACCATCAGATTGAGAGATTTGGGGGTCCCACACATATAGCCAAGGGGCCCTCTTCCAAGGTGTCTCAATAGGCCCCCACGGAAGTGGTGGCAAGGAGAGAGAGGGAAGGGAGTCACTCATCTATCGCCAGAGATGTCGATGAATAAGACACCGGCCTTCCCTTGACATTCACTGTCCTGTGACATTGCTGTGAGCCTTTGAATAAATCTCATGTCATCCCTGCCAAAGCTCTAAGATAAGCTCATACTCCTTGGAGCCCATTTCTCAGATGGGAGTACAAAGGCACAGAGAGATGAAGGAACGTGCACAAAGCCATATACTTAGTAAGTAACAAGCCTACAGCAGCCTCTCCAGAAAGCCCATTTTATTTATTTATTTTTGAGACAGAGTCTCAAGCTGTTGCCCTGGGTAGAGTGCTATGGTGTCACAGCTCACAGCAACCTCCAACTCTTGGGCTTAAGTGATTCTTTTGCCTCAGTCTCCCAAGTAGCTGGGACTATAGGCGCCCGCCACAACGCCCGGCTAAGTTTTTGGTTGTAGTTGTCATCGTTGTTTGGCAGGCCTGGCCTGGATTCTAACCCACCAGCTCTGGTGTATGTGGCTGGTGCCCTAGCCGCTTAAGCTACAGGCGCAGAGCCAGGAAAGCCCATTTTTTTAAAAGTCAGTTGTGGTATAGCTAGTGGATGGAATAGCATAGCCTACAGTGATGATATATAATACTCCGTATCAACACAAATGATCTTTCAAGTACAACACTGCAAGATGTGAAAGTACAGATATAATATTATAGAGTTAATATAAAGCTTAAAATGTGCATGAACAATGCTACCTATTGTTTGAGGACATACGCACATCAGTGAAATATGAAGACATGCATGGACTGGTGGCCGCCAGGTCCCATTTCCTCTAGAACAGAGCGAGCAGTGATGTGGCTGCTGCGTCTGCCACCTGGTGGAGGCTCCGTGGGTGTGGATGGTAATGCTGGTACCCTGCCCAGACCCCGCCCCCTTTGGTTTATTTTATTCCTACTCTCTCTCCCAAGCCCCCCAGGGATTGGGCTGAAGTCCTTCCAGGGACTTTGCTTGAGTTCACACCCTTCATGGGCTTCCGCCCCTTCTCTGTCCTCATTCCTCCCCTCCCCCAGGGAGCACATCCTTAGTGACCCCAGCCTGAGGCAATGGAGAGACCCCACTCGCCTAGGTAGTTGAGAGAACGGAAAGGAGCCCAGACAAGGCAGAAAGGAAGAGGAACCCTGTGATAACCCAGTGGGGTTGAGAGGAAAACCCCGACCATGTAGATGGACAGCCACAGCCCAGAGGGCTGCTGAGGTGCTGACTTGTCTCTAGAAAGGGGCTCTCCAAGGGCTCAGCCTTCACAGGTCTGGGCCCTGCTCAGAAGTGTTCACACCCATTTCTAACCCCCAGTCCCCACTGGGGTGATTCATGATCCAGGTGGGACTAAGCTACATGTCAATTCACAAGATGCTGACGAGATGTGACCCTTTCCCTACTGGCTTCTTTGCAGTGGCAGAGATTGGACAGGGGGCAGGGAAAGGGTGCTAATCTCTTCCTAGGATGCTGAGCTCTTAGCCCTGAACAAACTTTGCTTTGAAGCACAGAGAGTCAGATCTGGAGGGAAGATTTCCCCCTACGCAGGAGCAACAGACTTGCGACTTCTCAGTGACTCTGTCATCGCACTCAGATGGGAGAGGCTTGAATTGTCCCAGTGCCATTGGGGAACCAAAGACCTGCCATTGAAATAATTTTGTAACAGGGACAAACATTCCCGGGAAAGTGGCTCCAGCAATGAATAAAAGGACTTGATTTACAGGGCTGGAGTGGGAGCCCAGAAGTCCCAAGGCCCAGGCATCAGAGGGACATTGAGACAAGTCCATTGATAACTGAGTTTCAATTAGCAGGGTTTATGTTCTCTGCTTCAGAAACAATACTGGCCATTTATCCTCATTCACTTAAGTCAACAAATATTTATTGAGAGCCTTCCATGTCTCAAGGGATATACTTCAATTGAACTGAAGAAACAAAGGCCTCTGTCCCCTGCAACTTACATCCCAGTGGGGAGGGAGGTTGGGAGGAGACAGCAATGAACAAAGGACATAATAAATAAGTAAATGGAATGATGTGTCAGAGGATGAAAGGTATTACAGCAAAAAATTAAAAATTGGGGCACAGGAAGAGGTGGGGTGGGATGCGCTTGGGAAAAGGGCAGCCTTCCCTGAAAGGTGACAGTTAACCAAAATCTGAAGGAGGTGAAGGCGTGAGTCATGCAGGTATCTGGGCAGAGAACATTCCAGGTGAAAGAACAGTCCAGGCCGGCATCCTCAGGACATGTCTGGCCAGTTTGGGGAACAGAGAGGAAGAGAGGAGGCCAGTGTGGTCAGAGCGGAGTGAGCGAGGAGGACAGGAGACAGAGGGCTCTGCAAAGGACTCGGAGGGCTGCCCGCTGTGGGGAAGGGGCATGTGGGGGTCTTGCACTTGTCTTCTGAGTGAGATGAGAGTGGCAGGGACTTCCGAGTGCAGGAGATCCACGCACCCCCGGCTGCTGTGCTGAGAACAGACTGCAGGGAGCCGAGTGCAGCAGAGTGACAGTGCCTAGCGGGTGACCGCAGGACTCCAGGGATCCATGCTGGTTTCTGGGTGTGCTTGGGCCATGAGCTCGCCCGACAGATGGAAAGTGGGGGGTGAGAGGAAGACGCTCCAAGGATAGCGCCGGCGTCATCCTGGCCCGAGTAACTGGAGGAAGGCCCCGGCAGGGAAGGGGGTGGGGCAGGTGTGGGTGTGGGTGCGAATCGCGGCTGGGGCTTGGAGATGCCTCCTGAGCATGTTGAGTGGGTAGCTATATGCATAAGTCTGAGTCTGTGAGAGAAACGTGGAGGTCAGGGACATAGAGATGCTGTTCAAAGGCAGGAATGCACACAGCTGCTGGATACAGGCAGGGAGCCACTGGACGCACCGAAGCCCCTAACGCAGCGACTGTTATTTTCACTCTGCACATGTAGAAATTGAGGCTTGGAGAAAAGTGACTGTAAACTCAAAATGTCACCATCTATGGACAGGAGAACTAAATGCAAAAGCAGGGTACCCGATTCAGAGTCTTTGCTCCTAAGCCCCCTGCTGCACCAGGACACCCTTGCTTGATCTTTTATGTCATGTCAGAGGTGGATGGACTTTGGTTCCTGGGGAGATACTCCAGATAAAAAGGGGACAGGAGTTTGGAAGCAGCAAGCCAGGTCACATGATAGGGAAACACACTGGCCCTCAAGGGAGCTGAGTGTTGGGAAGCAGTGGGATGAGACTGAGGGGGAACTGTGGGCAAGGCTGAGGGTATGGCTTAGAGAGGGGCCCGAAGGGTTGGGACTGGATGTGGAAGAAAGCGGGGACCATTGCTGGCTCTTGAGAAGGGCACACCAAGGTCAGAGCAGCCCTTGGGAGAGACCCATCAGATATGGGCATGCAGGTTTGATGGTGTCAGGAGAGACCAGAGAGGGGGAACTTGCCCTAGAGGTGTTGAGGCTGGGTGTGAAGGATAAGGGTTGAACACGTGGGAAAAGAGAAAGAGGTGGCAAGCACCCCCTGCCCCAAGCGTGCCTAGCAGAGTCTCTGCCTGGTGTGACGTGGAGGCTGGAGGCATGGGATGAGTCAAGGGCAAAGTTTCAGACCAGCAGGGCAGATGGGAGGTGGGGATAATGCCTGCTTGAACAGAAAAAAGGGAAGCTGGTTTGAGAGGAAACTCAATTTTCCATTGTTTGTTCTTGGGGCCGAGTGAACCACAAAGAGACAGATTTCGGCTTCCCTGGAGTCCACAGTCCAGTGTGGGAGACAGATCTGCAGATCTGGCTAGACAGAGCTGGCTAGACTGCCAGGCAGAGAGAGCAGAAGGTAGGCCAGAAGAGGCCAGAGGAAGGGGCAGGGCCCAGGGTGTGTGTCTGACAGGTCCCCGGTCAGGCTGGGGACAGAGATTTAGAAAGTATCCAACCAGAGATTACAGGTCTTACAAAAAGTTTAGGCCAGTGGACCGGACATGCTTTGTCACCTGCTAGCTCTGTGCCCTCGGACCAGTTTTTTTGGTTGTTTGTTTTGAGACAGAGTCTCACTACATCACCCTTGGTAGAGTGCTGTGGGGTTGGTGTCACAGCTCACAGCAACCTCAAACTATTGGGCTTAAGCGATTCTCTCGCTTCAGCCTCCCAAGTAGCTGGGACTACAGGTACCTGCCACAACGCCCGGCTATTTTGTTGTTGCTGTTGTTGTTGTAGTTGTCACTGTCATTTGGCAGGTCTGGGCCAGGTTCAAAACTGCCAGCCCAGTGTATGTGGCCGGCGCCCTAGCTGCTGAGCTATGGGTGCTGAGCCCGTGGACCAGTTTTTTAAATCGCCTTTATGGGTTCCCAATTTTCTCATCTGTAGAAAATAAAGGTCTTACTTCTCTAAGATGGTTGTGAGGACAAAGTAAACTAATAAATACAAGTGCTAAGACCCCTGTCTTGCCTGCAATGAGAACACAGGCCTGTTTCTGGGAAGAGGAGCCCATAGGGATCCCAGGAAAGAACTATGTCCTGCATCCCAGTGGGTTGGAGTGTCAAGAAGGGGATGGATTCCCAGGGAAGACAGGGAGATTCATCCCAGTTAATTTTCCCAGCCACACAAGGAGGGAGTATCTATCATCACATACCCATTTTACAGATGAGAAAAGTGAGGTTCATAAAATTGTTCTTGGTCACATAGCGAAGAACAGGTGGAAGAGGGACCGGGAGTCAGTCTCTAGAGCAGTGTTTTTCAACCTTTTTTTTTTTGAGACGGAGCCTCAAGCTATCCCCCTGGATAGAGTGCCATGGCATCACAGCTCATAGCAACCTCCAACTCCTGGGCTCAAGCGAGTCTCCTGCCTCCGCCTCCCAAGTAGCTGGGACCACAGACACCCGCCACAACGCCCGGCCATTTTTTTGGTTGCAGCCATCATTGTTGCTTGGCGGGCCCGGGCTGGGGATTCGAACCCGCCACCTTAGGTGTACGTGGCTGGCACCTTAGCCGATTGAGCCACAGGCGCCGAGCCAGTGTTTTTCAACCTTAACCTTTTTTATGACACGGCACACTTACTTGAACCTATAGTTAAACTTCTGTGGCACACTTAAATTATGTCGATTAAAAAAAAGAGTCAAAAAAATTATTATTGTGCTTTGAACTTCTTTCAAAAATAATTCAATTAATGATTTTAAAAAATTTTCACAGCACACCTAAGATCCTCTCACCAGTGTGCCCCAGCACACTGGTTGAAAATCACTGCTCTAGATAATGATTCTAGAACTTCTGCTGGGAAACGCTGTCCCACACCACCTGTTGAGAGGAGATGACACGTTCCAAGAGTGGCTAGGGGCGTTGAGAGGCTCAGACAGAGTGACTTCTCTGGAGCATCAGGGCCAGACGTCACACCGCTGAGGATTAATGAACTGACAGGCGGGCAGAGAGGAAGTGGCAGTGGGAAGTATAGACCACACATCAGAGAAGTTTGATCATGAATGAAAGGAGAAATAGGAGGGCCACCCATGGGGGACATGAGGTCAAGGAGAGGTCTTTCTGGAGTGCAGAGCTAGGCTTGTGTGATCAGCATAGGGGAAGGAATTATGGGTGGGAGGGAGTGACGAGCCAGGAGGTGGGGGAGGCCCTGGTGGGAGGGTTGAGGTAGACGCCACAGCTGAAGCAGTGCAGAGTTGGCAGAAGAAAGTTGTAAATTAGATGGGAAAAGAGTTAGAGGGCCCTTGGTTAAGGTTTCTCTGCTCCATCCATGACAGAGGATTTGGGTGTGTCTCATGAATTGTTGAAACAGACTAGATTAAAGACTATTTGCTCTGGTTGAAGGATCCCCTCTGTGTAAGCTGGGCCAATGGGAAATTCATAAATTTGTAAGTGACCATTTGTCCACTTATACATGCATTTATGCATGCATGGGTCCATTCTTTATTCATTATAGATCCACACATCCATCCACCTACCCTTCCATCCTTCCACACATCCACACGTCCACACATCCCCTCAACCATCCATCTATCCATCCATCCATCATACATCATCCATTCATCTGTTCATTTAGCCATCCATCATTCCTTCACCCACCCATCTATCCAACCACTCTTCATTTGATAAACATATTGTATTTAGGACCTACTGAGTGATCAGTCCTAGAGGGACAAGTTGGAACACAAAAGAGGTCCTTGTTTTCAAGGATTTCACAGCTGTTGGTGTGAGTCTAGTAATCGATATACAATGGGAAGACAGCCATGAGGGAGCAGATCAATGACCTCTGGGGACACAGAGGAAGGGAGGGATTGGAAGAAGGAAGTGGTGCTCGAGCTGTGCTCTGAAGGAGGGCAGGAGTGAAAGGAAGTGGGATGGGGCGGTGGGAGCAAGTGTTCCGGGGCAGGGAACAGCCTGTACAGGGGCTGGGGTGTCTGTGAGAGTGTGCATTTTCAAGCAAGAGAAAGGTCTACATGCCTGGGACAAATTGATGTGGTAGGTGGTGGTGATGGAGGAAAAAGTCGAAGTTGAAGAAATAAACAGAAATTTGGCCTTCCTCCTGAGAGTGGTGGGAGGCACTGAAAGATTTTGAGAGGGAAGAGCCTTGTTTGCCTTGTGTTGTGGAAAGATCACAGCAGGTTTATGAAGGAGAGTGGACCATAGGGAGCAAGCCTGGGCACTGGGGCTTGGGTGCAGGGCCATGGTCCGGCAGAGATACAGAGGGAGATAGAGATGGATTCAAACACAGCCAGGGGGCCAGGCTTGCTGAAGGACCAAATGTGGGTGTTGAGGGACAGTTCAGGGTCAGGGAGGTCCTTGGGTTTCTGACCTGAGGAACCAAGTAGACTGACAACATGTTGGGAATGACAGGCTCCCCCATGAGCACACCAGGCCCTGGGGACGGGGGGAGTGGGCCTTATTTTAGGATCATGTTGGGAATACCATTTGGGACCTGCACATCTCAGCCAGGCTGGCCACGATACCATCCCTAGTTCTTACCGCCCTGGGCAGGGCAGGTCGGATCCAGCTTCAATTGTCACAGGACAGAGATAAGTGGATAAAATGCCCAGTCCTTATTGAGATGCTCTGGAAGACCCAGGACAAGTCACTGCCCATCCTGGAGCCTCTGCTGATGCTGGCATGACCTGGGAGGACACCTCTCCCCAGCCTTCCCCTCTGGTGACAACCGTCACATGCAACTGAAGATGATGAAGAGCCCCCACCCCAGCTACCAGGGCCCTGCTCTGCAAGTGACAGGATCCCTGGCTCCACCCCACTCCTGGACAGAAGCTGAATTGATAAGCATCCCTCCTTTTCAGGGAGAAGCACCCAGAATCCAGCTGGTTCAGGCCCTTCTGGCCAAAGTGGGTAGGGGTGTTGGTCCCCTCCAGTTGGCTTTACTCCAAGGGACCCTGGCACGGCAGCAGCCCCAGGGGCTTGGCAGGAGGGGGAGACAAGTGCACTTCCTCCCCCTCAGATCCAATTCTCCTCTTGCACTCTTCTACTGATAGACCTGGGGTCTGACCTGCTTCCCCCCAGAGTACCCTCTCCCCCACTGCCACCCCCTCCGGGAGCACTCCCAATTGCCTTGTGGGACCTCCAGGTCCTAGAGTCCTCACAGCACCATAGAGTTCTTTCTAGGACCTTCTCACAGGCCCAGATGCCAGGATGCTATGTCTGGAAGGTCCCTTAGAATCCATTTCATAGCCTGGGAGAACTGAAGAGGAATAAATTCGGTTAATCCCTGGCGAGGAAACCACCCCGAAAATGTCCCTATTCTCCACTGCCTCCCAAATAAGGCTGACAGGCATTCTCAGCCCTGTGTGCCAGTCTCACCTAACTTTCTTTCTTTCTTTTTTTTTTTTGAGACGGAGCCTCAAGCTATCCCCCTGGGTAGAGTACCATGGCATCACAGCTCATAGCAACCTCCAACTCCTGGGCTCAAGCAAGTCTCCTGTCTCAGCCTCCCAAGTAGCTGGGACTACAGGCACCTGCCACAATGCCCAGCCATTTTTTTGGTTGCAGCCATCATTGTTGTTTGGCGGGCCCGGGCTGGGGATTCGAACCCGCCACCTTAGGTGTACGTGGCTGGCACCTTAGCCGATTGAGCCACAGGCACTGAGCCAACTTTCTTTCTTTATTTCTTATTTTTTCACAGTCTCACTATGTTGCCCTTGGTAGAGTGCCGTGCCATCACAGCTCACAGCAACCTCAAACTCTTGGGCTTAAGTGAATCTCCTGCCTCAGCCTCCCAAGTAGCTGGGACTACAGGCACCCGCCACAATGCCCAGTTACTTTTTGGTTTTAGTTGTCATTGTTGTTTAGCAGGCCTGGCTGGGTTCAAACCCACCAGTCCTGGTATATGTGCTGGTGCTGTAGCCTCTGAGCTACAGGTGCCAAGCCATCACCTAACTTTCTTTCAGTCCTGTATCTGTGCGGTCAAGCATCACTGAAAGTCTGCCAGGTACCAGGTTTGGTACGGGACAGAGCAGACACATCCTGTCCCGGTATAGCTCACTCTCAGCCTTAAGTCCAGGCCTCTTATTCACCTCTGCACATTCCCACCTCTGCACCTCTGCCAAGCAGGGCCCTCATGTGAAATGCCCTTCCCTCCTCTCTTGCTGTGAATCCCACCTGCAAGGCCTGGCCCTCTGGCTGTCTGCTCCAGGCAGTCGTCTTCCACCATCTTTGGGCCAGAAGCACCCTCCCCTACTCTGAGCCTTTTATGTTACCTGCACATCCCCTGTCCCTCTGAGCGCCCAGGCTTTGTTCCCCAACCCCTACACCACGGTGAGCTCCTCAAGGGCAGGGGCTGCATCTGGTCTCTGCCTGGCCGGGATCCCCTGTCCAGCCCCAAGGAGCACATATGGGCAGCTCAAGTTTGCACGTGCCCACTCCCCAGCCGGGCAGCTGCTCCAGCCCCGACCAGCTGCTGCTGCTGTGACCTGCTCCCCCGAATCAGAAGGGGAATTTAGGTCCTTCTGGGGAAAAGTTCTAAGTCTGTGGCAGAGCATAGAGGACTCAAAACCCACTCAGGGAATTTCCCCAGTACTGGGGACAAGGGCCACTTCAACCTTAACAAAGTTGCTAATCATGTCATAGAAAACTATTGGGTCGGTGGCCTCTGTGGCAGGTGGAAAAGTCACAAGAGGGTGAGCAGATGCCACTGAGCAGGGGCTGGGAGAGCACGGAGGGTCGGGGTGATGGCAGCGACAAGCTCCCTCGTGCCTTCTCCTAGGGCTGGGTCCCCTAGATCTGGGGTGGAGCTGCCCTCCTCCCTGCACCCCTTCCCCACCCAGCCCGGCCTCCTCTGCAGGGGAACGCTCTGGGGTGTTCCTCTTCTCCTCTGGGAAGCTGGCGTTAAGGATGTGCACAGGCAAGACGACCACCCCACTCTCTGCATGTGTGAAAGGAAGTCTATCCCAGGGACAGCTGGGGGCCAAGAAACCCTCTGGGCTGTGGTCTGAGGCAGGGATAAGGTTAGGGCTCTGGCAACTAATGCAACCCCAAGAGAGGCAGAGAAATGCTGGTATGAGGCCTACCAAGGGATGATCCCAGCTCCTGAGACTGCTGCCATGGCGGGGCTCCCTGGGACAGCCCAGACTTCCCTCTACAGGTGATAAAAGTGAGGACCGGGGTTCCTGTGAGCTACCTGAGGTCGCAGAGAGGATCCTGCCCACAGGAAGCTTCCACCATAGGCAGAGGAGGTCTCCCACCAAGGGACTGAAGCAGCCCGGGCCTCCCAAGGTGACCCTGCAGGGGTGGAGCACCCAGCCTCTCCCTGATGCTCTAGTCCCCTGTCTGGTTTCCTCTCAGGTTCCCCAGGACAGTGAGGTCCCTCTGAGTGCCACTCCTGGGATAGCTGTTCAACAAACAGTGGCCGTTGTTACCAGGACTATTAAAGAAAAATTTAATAACGATTCAATGGTTGGCACACAGGTGACTGTGACGGGGCTGAAAGCACCTGCACCGTGATGTGGACAGAGGAGGGAACACATCATTCTGGGTCATGCAGGGACAGGGTGAAGCCAGGTGCAGATCCCAGAGGTCGTATTCAGAGTTCAGGTGCCACCCTGCCTCCAGGGCCCTGCACGTGCTACTCGCTCGCTGGACTCAGGGGAGCTGTAAGAGGATGATGGTGATTTTCTCTGGTGGCCAGGGGTGCACTGATAGGATGCAGTGATGCTGTGGACTGGGGTGGGCAGGGAGCCTCATGGGGGACTCAGGGAAAGTCTGCTCGGGGCCTGGTTCCAGCTGGACCCAGACCAGATATCCTACGAGCAGCCTTAGGGACACAGCTCTCCTGGACATGAGAAGCATCACCTCTTACCCATCCTTTTTTTCTGTTCTGCACCCTTGGGTAAGGTATCCTGTTTGGGGGAATGTGGGCTCTTAATCTGTTTGGGTTAAATAGTATTAATCATTTAAGTCCCATTGGGCTCTGGCCTACTATGGTCAGTGTCCAGCTTGGGGAAGGACAGAAAGCAAAGCTGGCCTGGCCCAGCCTTTCCCAGAGTCAGGTGGAGCCTGGACCTCTGTGCAGAGTAACGCCTGTGTGCCTGTGCACAGCACTGCTGACTCCTCCCGGGACGGCCTTCCCAGCACACTGAAGCTCACCCACTGTCCAGTGAAGAGCCCAGCTGGGCCTCTGCCTGGCTGTCCATCCCTGGTCTGTCCCCGACAGGGAACTGTGCATGATGGGAGCTCGCCAGCCTCAGAGTAGGGTGTGAACCCAGTTGAGGATGAAGGCTTTTCAATTCTGCCTATAGAGGAACCAAGAAATGTCCCCTTTGAAAGGAGAAGTATGTCACTGTTGTGGCCCCCGGATATGTATACCCCCACCTCTGTCCCCAATTGAGTGCCCATTCTCTGGAAATCCACAAAGATTCCAAGACTGGACTTCTACTGAATCATCTCAAATTCTTTGAATTGTACGGGTCTAGGGAAGGATGTGGAGGAGGTGACAAAGGGCGGGCCAAGACCCTCAAAGAGGATAAATAGGTCACTGCCACGCTGGGCTCTCAGTCTGTGTCACCTGAACAGAGACCACCTCCAAGGCTTCCGGCACGATGGGCTCTCTGAAGATGCTGCTCCTGGCTGCCCTCCTCCTGGGGGCTTCCCTGCAGCACGTCCACGCAGGTGAGATGAGGGGACTGGCGGTGGGACACCAGGAGAGCAGGAGGTGGGGCACGGGGAGCGCAGCAGCAACACGTGTGTATGTGGGTGTTATTCACACAATACCCCCTACTCCCACAGAGGATATGAGGGCTGGCGTACCCTCATTTATGGGGTTAGGAGGGAAGAAATGGCAAGAAAATGATGGTGGTGACAAGGATGCGGCTGCCCCAGCACTCGGAAGATCAGCCAATGAGGCAACCTGTGATGCATCTCAGAGCACAGCAGCTACGGGCAATGGCTGTGGTTGTGGTTTTCTGGCAGAAAATGAACGATTCTCAAAATGATTTGTTAGCTGCTGTTTCATTAATGGGTTTTCTGTACAAGGAGAGAATCAGCATAAAGGCAGGAGGACGGCTTGCAAGAGCACGTGGAAAAAGACATTTTTTCTATTAAGTTGGGAGAGAAAAGCTGAAATACGATTGCTGGTTAGAGACACACTTGCAGGTGCATACAGGACTGTCCCTCAGACACAGACATGCACTTGTGGCCACACACAGATAAATGCACAGACAAGTACACACAGACACAAATACATTAACTTGGAGACACACAGTGACATATGTAGGCCCCACCCGGAAACACACTCCCAGGTGCCCCCAACACACACACACACACACACACACACACACACACACACAGATCGCACAGTGATACACACAGGCAGTCAGCACACGCAGATGCACGTGTGTGCGCACACGCACAGACCCTCTACAGACACCTGCCAGTCGCAGTCACTCAGGGACACCCTCCCCATGCTTTCTCTCTGCAGCTCGAGCCACCAATGTGGGCCGGGAGTGCTGCCTGGAGTACTTTAATGGCGCCATTCCCGTCAAAAGGCTGGTGAACTGGTACAGGACTTCACCGGAGTGTCCCAAGAAAGCCATCGTGTAAGTCCCATACCTGTGGGAGCCGAGCATGGGGTCAGGCGGACCCAGGAGCTCCCAGGATGGCCTCAGAGGAGAGGGGGAGACAGAGCTGGGCCTTCCCCATGACCACTGGCCAGCTCCTCGGGGCAGTCCCTGCAGCCCACACCATGGAACCTTAAAGGGCTACAGGCTGTGAGAGCCAATGAGTGTCTTCATTGACTTGAGGTGAAACCAAGGCCTTGAGAAGGATGAGGCACCCCTGGTCACAGCCGATTGGCAGTGAGGTGCCCACTTCCTCCAGCCTGGGCCCAAGAGCTCCAAGGGCCAGGCCCTTCCCACAGCCTTTGCCTCCGGGCCTGTAGGTGGGCTAGGGGCATAGGCAGTCTGAAGGGTGGGCAAAAGTTCTGCAACCCTGTCTCCCTGGGAGGGTCAAGATCACTGAGGTCAGAGTCTGATGTTCCAGATCGGCCACTGATACCCTGTGTGACTTTAGGGATGTTCCTGCCCCTCTCAGGGCCTCAAGGTCCTGGTCAGGACAGGACATCCCTTTCCTGACACTCCCTGTTTCCTCCCTCTGTAGGTTTATAACCGTCCAGGACAGGTCCATCTGCTCGAACCCTGACGATACGAAGGTGAAGAGGGCAGTTAAACACCTGCAAAACCGCTCTGCGTCCCGCCGCTCCACCACCCATTTGTCCTGATTCCCTCCCCAGACCATAGAGACTTCCAGCTCTGGTGTTCTCTACCCCAGCCCTGAGCTGCCTGGGTCAGAGGCCCCACTGGGACGAAGAGGAGCCACAGCAAGGACAACCCAGCCCCTTTCTGAACGGAGCCGCGGGCATTCGAAAGCCCTGATTAAAATCCTTTTCCCTCAGGCTGGTCAGCGTGTTCTGTCCTCCTGGTGTGGGATGCCCTTCCACTCTCCACTATCACATGGGACGAGTCCTCAGAGAGCATCAGGACCTGCCCTGTGTAGGTCAGAAAGTGACACTGAGGCTGACAGGGGGACATGGCTGTCACAGACCATGCCCTAGTAAGGGGAGGCCCTTGGGGGGAGGCCCAGGCAGCGTCTGGGTTGGCAGGGTCCCAGGATGCACAGGGCAGGGCAGGGCAGGCAGGGGTGACCAGAGCCTCAGCAGGACCAACCCACGGGCTGGCTGCCCTGTCCCTGTCCTCCCTTCTGCCACACACTGGTAGGGTTTCCTTGGGTCAGGCCAACTGAATCCTCTCCACTTCTCTGCTCTTGAGGTCTCCCAGTTTCCCCCAAGACTGGCCCCTAATCTTGCCCAATGTGGAGCTGAGCATCCGCTTCTGCTTGCAAGTTGGATTCAATTCCACAAATGTTTCCAGGACCCTTACACAGGCCAGAGGTCTTATGCCCTCCTCCCACCTGAGACTCCAAGGCTTCTAGGGCTGGGCTGCTTCTTCAGGGCTGGAGTCTGCTCCTCCCTCTTCAGCCCCAGGTGACCTCTGATCTCCCCTAGCTCTTAAGGACTGTGGTACAGCCCATTCACAGTGCCAGGTGTTTCTCTCACTGATTCCCATGTGTGTCTGTCAGTCCCAACATCACCATTAGATTGGGAACTCCATGCACAACTCTAGGGAACTCTCAGCTCACAGGGACAGGAGGCTCTGGATCCCATCCCCCAGCCCGGATCCCTCTGCCCAGGCCCAGCTCAAGGCTGGAGCCACAGTGTGCGGTGGGGGAGAGTCAGTGTCTTCGTGTTCTAGTTTCTATCTCACGCCCCTGGCCAGCACTGGGTTCGTGGCTTCTCTGGGACAAAGTCTGGGGGACTTTGGGGAGGTCTGGAGGCTGGGGCATGTGGCCCTTTTACTCAGAGGATTCAGTGCCCAGTGTTGCTGGCTGCAGGCAGGAGGGTAATTGTCGGGAGAGGCTTTTGCTCCCTTCTGCCCCCTTGTGGCCAGTTGTCTTTACTGCAGGGCAGATGGCAGAAGCCAAGTCCCCTCTTCTCAGCAGGGGCGTGAGGACAAA
Organism: Galagoides demidoff; assembly: GCA_963574575.1. NCBI lineage: Eukaryota > Metazoa > Chordata > Mammalia > Primates > Galagidae > Galagoides > Galagoides demidoff. The sequence goes on along the minus strand of CAUYQV010198553.1, from coordinate 8,487 downwards.
ACAAGAGCAGTAGTAATCAGGCGGCTGGTGCTGGTGACTCCAGGTTCTGCTTGAGACAGGTGGACTCTTTTCCTGACCCAGGGGAATATCCCTTGAACAACTGCTTCAGCCCCAGAGTGCTGGGGGTAGCCCAGCCTGAGTTCTTTATGGAAAAATGTCCTGTGGATCAACAGGGTGGTGGAAGGGTGATCTAAAAAGTGGTGTAGGGTAGGGCAGGAAGATCCCCTACGGCAGCCAAGGCCCACGAGGCAAGGGCTCAGAGCTCTTAACCCTGCCACTCAGAGCTGGAAGGACTCTCAGGGTATGTGTGACACCAGGCACGGCAAAATTTTCTTTAAAAAAAGCAAGACTTTCCTCAGAAACCCATATGTGAACTCAGATGAGTAGAGGTGGTTTGGAGGGCTGTGAGGAGGTGGGGAGTTGTCAAAGGGCCCCTAAGAAGTGCGAGGTCAGGGGGGTTGCTGGAGGGGTTGCATGGAAGAGGTGGACCCAGGACCGACAATAAAATGCAGGATTCAGAATCCGAGTGTTCCATAGCAGCATCAGGGTGCAAGGCGGGTGGGGTCCAATGCAAGAAATGGGACAGGACGGCTACCATGGCCCCCTGGGGCATTGTTAGCAACTGTGAGATGAGGTCTTGCCCACCTTGGCCTCCCAGAATGCTAAGATTCTAGCTTATTTCACTTAACATGAAGAACTGTGAGAACAGGGAGGGAGGGAGGGAGAGACAGGTGAATGGTGAGGAAGGGTGCCGGTCTGACCTTGCTCCTGCTACCTGGAAGGGACTTCCCCTCCTCCACTTCTGAACTCCAGGTGGCCTTCAGAACTCAGCTCAAATGCCACTGCCAGGAGGTCCTCCCTGGTCCCCTTGGTTGCATCTGCTCCCCCATTCAGAGCCTCTTCCCATCCCCCAGCTCCCAGATCTCCTTACAGTGTAACCTTGACCACACTGTCCCTGTGACTGTAGCTGCCTGGGCATGTGATTCTCCCAACACACTGGGCAGGTATTGGAGTTAGGCAACTCAGTTTATATCTGACTCCTTTATTCCAGGGACAAAAAGAGCTTTGTACAGAGTGGACATTTGATTTACACTTTTTCATCCTCAGCACCTGGGTGAATTCCACTAAGGGGCACCGGTGGGGGGAGGGAACTTTCTGAGGAGCCCTGATAACTGGGTTTTCAGCACATCTTAAGTCATATACCAGTTGGAGAGGTGGGGGGAGGTTTGTTTTTGCCATGTTCGGTTGTCCAAAACTTGGGGCCGCCTTTGTATGCGAGGGTGGAAAGTAAAAATGTGTTGTACTCCAATTTCCCACCGGAGGGCACACCAGCCCCCGTGAAAGGCATGACCAGATCAGCCAGACTGTCCTCAGGGGCTGATCCGGATCAGCCACATCTGGTTGTAGCTGCACAAGGCCTTGGGGCCGGGGTGTCTGTAGCTGGCCAGCTCTCCTCAGGGAGCAGAGGCCAGGAAACCACCAAGTACGTGGCGTGGTGTTAACTAGATGAGGGCGAGAAGGAAAAACCATTGCTGGTACCCCGCAGAGCCCCTACCTCTAGAAGCAATGCTGACGATGCCAAAACACTGGGTGTTCTGTGTATCCTTAGGGGCTGCATTTGTTTATTTGGCATCTGTTAATCACAGGGCCAAATTAACCACCAAAGTTGTTTACAACCCTCCTGCACTCCAGATTTAGCAAGGGTTTGAAAATCCTAACTGCAAACCCTTGAACCAATCCTGAATACGGACCTCCAAACATCTCCCACACCAATCCAATGTTTCCCCTGCCCTAAATCACCCAGGGCCAAGTACTGGGCAACTAAAGACAGACCAAGGCCCTCTGAAATTATTCCCACTAGCCAGTCCTAGGCTGTTTTCCCTGCCCTGACTTACGGCTCCCGTGGAAACCCCAGTAAAGGCTGTGAGCTGTGCTGCTCCCCTCACTCCTTTCAGCTCTGTGGGTCGTGGCATGCCTACTTCTCTTGGGAAATATAAGTAAGAAATTCTTCTTTCAGTGGCCTTGGCAGCTGTCTGTGGTCACTCAGCCACCTCCATAAATCCAAATTCCATGGGTACATTAAAAAAATTATTGATACATACATGATAATTGTACATATTTATGGAGTAAATGTGACATTTTGATAGGTAGGTACAATTCATAATGATCACATCAGAGTAATTAGTGTATCCAACACCTCTAATATTTATCATTTCTTTGTGTTGGGGATATTTCGAAACTTTTCTTCTAGCTATTCTGAAATATACAATAAATTGTTGTTAATTATAGTCACCCTACTGTGCTATTGAAGACTAGAAGTTATTTCTTCTATCTAACTGTATGTACCTGTTAATCAAGCTCTCTTCCCCCCCTCCCCCATGGAACTACCATATGATCCAGTAGTCCCATTACTGGGTATTTTTCCAAAGGAAAGGAAATCGGTTTATCAAAGGGATACCCAAACTCCCATGTTTGCTACAGCATACTAACAATAGCCAAGGTACGGAAGCAACCAAAGTGTCCATCAGCAGATGAATGGATAAAGAAAATGTGATGTACATACACAGTGGACTACTACTAAGCTAGGACAAAGAATGACATCTTGTCATCTGCAGAATCAGATCTTCATGTTAAGTGAAATAAGCTAGGCACCGGGCCAGGCCCAGTGGCTCACACCTGTAATCTTAGCATTCTGGGAGGCCAAGGTGGGCAAGACCTCATCTCTAAAAAAATAGCTGGGCATTGTGGTGGGCACCTGTAATCCCAGCTACTTGGGGGGCTGAGGCAAGAGGATTGCCTGAACCCAAGAGTTTGAGGTTGCTGTGAGCTGTAACACCATGGCAGTCTACTAAAGGTGACAGAGTGGCACCGTCTCAAAAAAAAAGAAAAAAAAGCTAAGCACAGAAAGACAAATATGCCATGTCCACACTCCTATGTGAGAGCTGCAAAAGTGGATCTCACAGGTGTATTTATTTATTTATTTATTGAGACAGAGTCTCACTATGTTGCCCTTGGTAGAGTGCTGTGCACATAGCAACCTCAAACTCTTGGGCTTAAGTGATTCTCTTGCCTCAGCCTCCCGAGTAGCTGGGACTACAGATGCCCGCTGCAACGCCTGGCTTTTTTTTTTTTGGTTGAATTTGTCATTGTTGTGTTGCAGGCCGGGGCCAGGTTCGTACGTGCCATCGATGGTGTATATAACCAGCGTCCTAGCCACTGAGCCATAGGCACTGAGCCAGGTACTTTCATTTCATAGGACGAAAAATATTTATTTTGCTAACAAACTGAAACATTCCCATGTACATTTTAGTTATAAGGTAGACTCAGACTCGATATCTACTGAGCACACACCTCATTCAGGTGAGGGAGCCAGGTACTGTCATCTGCACCATCAGAGGACACAGGTTTAGGGACCTTTCTGTTCAAAGTCACACATCTATCAAGCCACAAAGCCGGGAGGTGAAGCCCAGGGTTCCACCAAACTTTCCACCTTGGGCTCAGCCACCATGGCCTTGGGCCAGACCTAGCACCAAGCTCTTTCTGTAAAGAAAGCTTTCTGGAACACAGCCACATGCAGACATGCAGTCACAGATATATTTTAACATAAGGAGTTGGGGACCTGTTTCTAGTTTTTACTTTGCCACCAGGCCATGGGGCCTTGATAACTGCGCCTCACCTTCCTGGGTCTATTTCTCTGTGAAGGTGTGAAATTGGACCTTCTCTGATCTGTCTAAGGACGTACCCAACATAGTTGCTTTTCTGCCATCAAGTTGCCCTTAGGGTGCCAGACTCTAAGAAAACCTGAAGTTTCCTCATAACTGAACTGCCATGACCTAGGTCTTCCCCATGCTCTTCTCCAAAGCCGACATGCCAAACACAGAAAAGAAATACCCAGAAAATGGCCAGGCTTGGTGGCTCATGCCTGTAATCCTGGCACTCTGGGAGGCCGAGGCAGAAGGATACCTTGAGCTTAGGAGTTCAAGACCAGCCTGAGCAAGACCCCATCTCTATCAAAAATAGAAAAATTAGCTGGGTATTGTGGTGGAGGACTGTAGTCCCAGCTACTTGGGAGACTGAGGTAGGAGAATCACTTGAACTCAGGAGTTTGAGGTTGTCATGAACTAAGCTGAGGCCACGGCAGTCTAGCCTAGGAAACAGAGTGACATTCTGTCTCAAAAAAAGAAAAGAAAAGGAAAGGAAATGGGAAGAAAAGTAAAAGAAAAGAAAAGGAAAAAGAAAAGAAAAGAAAATGCCCAGACAAGCAAAAGGACCAGAGTTTTGTTAAGAAGTGGGCCTCCAAAGGACTTGCTCAATACTTGTACATGTATGGTCACAGCAGGATATTCACATAACCAAGAGATGGAAACAGTCTACTGTCTATCAACAGATGGAGGCTAGGCATGGTAGCTCATGCCTATAATCCTAGCGCTCTGAGAGGCTGGGATGGGAAGATTGCTTGCACTAAGGAGTCTGAAACCAGGCTAAGGCTTGGCACCCATAACTCAATGGTTAGGGTGCCAGCCACATACACTGGGGCTGGCAGGTTCAAACCTGGCCCAGGCCTGCTAAGCAATAATGACAACTGCAACAAAAAAATAGCCAGGTGTTGTGGCAGGCACCTGTAGTCCCAGCTACCTGGGAAGCTGAGGCAAGAGAATCACTTAAGCCCTAGAGTTTGAGGTTGCTGTGAGCTGTGACGCCACTGCACTCTATTGAGGGCTACACAGCGAGAAAAAAGAAACCAGTTTGAGCAAGAGTGAGACCCTATCTCTACTAAAAATTAAAGCATTACCCAGGCATTGTGGCAGGAGCCTGTAGTCCCAGCTACCTGGGAGGCTGAGGCAAGAGGATCAGCCAAGAATTTGAGGTTGCTGTGAGCTATGACGCCATGGCATTCTACCAAGAGGGACAAAGTGAAACTATCTCAAAAAGAAAAAAAAGACCTTAGAAAGTTAAAAAAGATTGAGTCTCAGCCAGGCATGGTGACTCACGCCTGTCATCCTAACACTATGGGAGGTTGAGGTAAATTGCCTGAGCTCAGGAGTCCAGAGACCAGCCTGAGCAAGAGCAAGACTAAAAATAGAAAGACAAAAAAAACCTAGCTAGGCATTGTGGCAGGCACCTGTAGTCTCAGCTAGTTGGGAGGCTGAGGCAAGAGGATTGCTGGAGCCTGGGAGTTTGAGGTTGCTGTGAGAGCTGTGACACCACAGCACTCTACCTAGAGCAATCGAGTGAGGCTGTCTCAGAAAAAAAAAAAAAAAAGATTAATTCCCCAGCTCCACCTCAGACCTACTGACTGCAAATGTGCATTGGTACTTTTTTCTTTTATAGAGACAGAGTCTCACTTTATCACCCTCAGTAGAGTGCTGTGGCATCACAGCTCACAGCAACCTCCAGGGAACTCCTGGGCCCAGGGAATTCTCTTGCTTCAGCCTCCTGAGCAGCTTGGACCACAGGCTCCCGCCACAACACCCAGCCGTTTTTTGTTGCATTTTGGCCAGGGCCAGGTTTGAACCTACCACCCTTGATATATGGGGCCGGCGCCCTCCCCACTGAGCCACAGGTGCTGCCCAGTGCATTGGTACTTTTAACAGGACCTCAGGTGGCTGATCGCAGCAGGTCACCCTCCTGGCCTCATTGCTTACTCAGATGTAAGGTAAGGCTGCATTCAGTGATATCTGGGATGGCTCTAGTGCTGTGAGCTTTAGCCTATCTGACCATCTCCAGTGCCTCCCTGCTGGGTGGAGTTGGGGCTGAGCTCCAGGTGCAGATGTGCTAAGCCACAAGGCCTCTCCCCACCATGCTATACCCATGACACCGAGCTGGCTGGCTTCCCCCAGGCTCCGTGGAGTGACACAGCAGCTGCCAACATGGCACTGTTAACTATGCCAATTGTAGCAGACAGTCAGACTTGGGGTCCTCTCCCAAGCTAATGTAGTTGTTGGCAAAACTCAGCTCCTCAAAGTTCTAGGCCTGGAGGTCCCATTTCCTTGATGACTGTCTGCTGGTGGTGGCAGTTTCTGTACTTGAAGTTTCTTGCCCACGGACCTCTCACAACTTAGCAACTTACTTCTTCAAGGTCAGCAAGAGAAACTGTCTTCTAGTTCCTTTAAAGGATCAACTGATTGGGTCAGGCCCAATCAGTTTAGATAATCTTCCCTTTTAATTAACTTCAAGTCCATCAGGGACTTTAATTACATCTGCACAAATCCCTCACTTATGGCACAGAATGTTAGTCACAGTAGGGACAACCCATGTGCAAGTTCTGCTCAAATGCAAGGGGAGGGGATTACACAAGGGCATAGACCACTGGGGGTCATCTCAGACTGCCTGCCAAAGGGCAAACTAGAATTTAGCCACAACTAACTACCAGCAGGTACCAGGATAAGCAAGAGCAAACTTAGGGAATCAAATCAAGTGTCAAGGACAGATACCAATTAATAACTTTATTTATTGGTAAAATATAAACATCCATATCTCTTAAACCCACACAATCTTTCCAAATTATTTGGCAAGATCAATTCCAAGTCTGTGTGGGTAGGTAGCAAGGAAAACAAATGGGTCTCTTGCTCTAAGAGACTTACTGTTGGTTCAGAGTTTTACTCTGCTTTCCTCTGAATTCTCACCAGCCTGGACTCTTCTAAAGCAAATGGAGTTAAGGCCCTATCCCGTCAGTGTAGACTGGCCCCATTTGAGTGTGATATCAAATTCCTCCAATGGTCCAAGCTGAGCATGGATGACTGTCAGACCTCACACACATACATATCCCCTCTCTGCAGTGTACACAGAATCTCAAGATATGCAGAAGGACACAAGTTTAATACTTATAGATCAACAGAAATGACAACAGGACACAGATGCAGTGCTACAGTCAAACGGGGGAGGGGTGGGAAGGGCAGAGGTTCGCTGAACAGGATCACAGCAGCCAGGGCCTGACTCCTCTGGTGCCCTGAGGTCTTGAGACACTTGACTTGTCACCAAGAACTGCATATTGAGTAGACCACCAACTCTAGATGATAAGTAAGTGGCAGCACTGCTGAGCTTAGAACAGGGGCGGGGCCTGGAGCTTTGTCAAAGAGTGACGGTCAGCATTTTAACATCAGAAGGGCACACTCCCTTCTGGTAGCACTGGGTAAAGGAACTGGTCCCCTCCACTCCAGATAACTGAGGCTCACTGGCCTTGATCTTTGGATATATAGCAGCACTGCACCTCACAGCCAGCTTCACTCTGGCCCATGAGCACCCCTCCCCCCAGCAAACAGATCTTAAGGAGAGTGAAGAAATCTAGAGGAGGCGGTAGGTGGTGGAACTTTAGGGACAGGAGTTGGCCAGAGGAGATGTGTCCCATATTGAGTCCTTCCTAGGCATCTTGAAGATTGCTGTTGCTCAGAAGTACCTGTTCCCCAGGTTTGAAGGCTGGCATCCCAAGGTAGGGGCAGCTGGCACAGCGGAAAGCATCGCCCAGGTAGCACTGGTGAGAAAGAATGGAGAAGCCCAGGGTCAGCTTGTCCCAGAGAAAAGGGCTAGAAGAAAGGAATTCCTGATTTCATAATGTGGCCACAGTGGCTGAAAGGAAATGGCTAAATATGTGTGTAGGTCTAGCTGGGACCCAAATCTTCTTAAGATCTCTTGTTTCATGAAAAACAACAGTCAAGAAAGTTCCTTAGGAGGCTATATTTCAAAATATTAAATCACTTAAAGATAATCTACAACTTTCGGACCAACTTGAGGCTGTATTTCTATATTCTAAGTAGTTCAGATCATAGCCAAACTCAGCTAAATGGGTGAATGACATCGGGTCCCACTCGGAAGCAGAAAGAAAGGGGCCAAAAGTAAGAAACCTTCCCCGCAGATGTGATGCCAACCACTTCCCAGGAGATAACCTCTCTCCCCCATTATTACTAACAACATACATGTTCTCACAAATTCTCCTATATTAAAATATTTGGATAGTAAATTCATGAACGGTAGAGTTAGTTAGTTTAGACTGATGCCCAGGTCCGCTAGGAGTTTTGTGAGTGTCGAGTAATGATCTAGATATTTACGTTTCCACAAGCTGACTTGGGTTGAGCATTCCTCTGTTCCTTTGACTTCTCTTTGTCCAGTTCTTCTGCAAGGCCACAGGTGCTGTGGGAAAATCAGTAGCTAATGAATGAGATTTGTCACCACCCAGAAACTCCAAATACTAACAGTGTCAAAATGTGCTCTAAGCCTTTCCCCTTTATACTGGTGTATCATAACTCCAGTGCCTATGGGGCTTGGCAGACAGCAACAGTGTATAAGGCTGGTAAAAGCTGTGGCTCACGCCTGTAATCCCAGCACTTGGGAGGCCAAGGCATGTGGACTGCCTGAGCTCATGGGTTTGAGACCAGCCTGAGCAAGAGTGAGATGCTGTCTCTAAAAAAACCAGCCAGGTATTGTGCAGGGCACCTGTAGTCCCAGCTACTTGGGAGGCTGAGGCAAAAGAATGGCTTAAACCCAAAAGTT
>CAUYQV010198552.1:0-22928 GCA_963574575.1 Galagoides demidoff | reverse complement strand
CTGGGACCACAGGCGCCCGCCACAACGCCCGGCCATTTTTTGGTTGCAGCCATCATTGTTGTTTGGCGGGCCCAGGCTGGGGATTCGAACCCGCCACCTTAGGTGTACATGGCTGGCGCCTTAGCCGATTGAGCCACAGGCGCCGAGCCGAGAATTGAACATTTAAAAGAAATTTTGTATTTCCAAAATAGTCCTTTTAAACAAATATTTTAAATCTCTATTATGAACACCTGAATTTTAAATTTAATAAGTTACAAAATTTAACCTTCTATGATTTTTTTTTCTTTTTTTTTGAGACAGAGTCTCACTATGTCTCTCTTGGTAGAGTGCTGTAGCGTCACAGCTCACAACAACCTCAAACTCTTGGGCTTAAGTGATTCTCTTGCCTCAGCCTCCCAAGTAGCTGGGACTACAGGCGCCTGCCACAGTGCCCAGCTACATCTAAAATATTTTTACAATAAAGAAGTATTTGCAATTCTTTGCCAATGTCAAGAACCAGTATCTTGATTCTTAAAGGTGCATAAATGTAAATTTAGAATAATACCACATGGTCTAATTTTGTAAAATGTTCCTCAGTCAATATGTACAGCTGTTGCAAATACCATGATGCTTTGTCAGTAACTCCAGAAACATGGTTTGTAAGACAAAGAGAGGCTGAGAGTAGACATTTGTTCTCACTTGTGAACTGCTCTCCCTGAAGCAACAACCTGTTGATGTCCTCTGAGAGAAGAGTGGATTTGCGTTGTTTCCTCTTGGTACTCCCAGGGAGTATCTTTCTCCTCTCTCTGCAGAACAGCAACTGTTCATGAAATTTAGGCCAGTTGCTTTTTGTTTTGAGGCCAAAGGGAAGAAGAGGTGTAGAGACACATTTCCCTGGAGGCTGAGCAGTGTTCAGAAGCTCAGTGGGGTGCAGGTCAGTGTGTTTCTGTTGTGTGTGGCAGCACTACCTATGGTGTGGGGCTCAAAGGAGGCCCCTCTCACCTGGAGCTAAGCCCGGAGGTGGGGAATAAAAAAACAAGAATGTTAACAGAATTACTCTGACTCCACGTATGTGTCAACTTTATATGGTGATCGCAGGGAGAGCTGAGTGACGTCTCCTCTCCTTGATGTGACAGTAGGTAGCTCTCCTATGGCTGTCTTCTGTCACCAGATTCTGTGCCTATAGCAAATTTGCATGTACTTGCTTTGACAGTATGGGAGAAAGAAATTGCATTCAATAATCAATGTTTCTTTTCTTTCCTAGATGATTAGCATAGTACTTTAGAAACAAATATAGTATATTTATTAGCTAATCTGAGATATTTCATATTCTTGTTCTAAAATGTGTTATCAATTGGACAATTTATTTTTATGTAGGAATAAAGCAAAGAAGGTACAGATGTTTTTCTCTCTTTCACAATGTCCTGGCCCTTTAAATAAAACTGAAGCACTTCATTCTTTTTGGGTTAACAATCTGAAAAGAAAGATTGAAGATAGTTAATTATCCTCCAAGGCACTGTATAAGGTGTGTTCACGGGTTTGGGGTTAAAAAATTGGTTGAGGCTTGTATCTTTCAAGTCTTTCTCTCCTGTCCAGAACTCCTCATTAAACAGTTTTCATTATTGGTGATATTTACAAATGCGTCAGTGCATAAGAGAATTGACTGATCTTAATTGGGAATCAAATCTCCAAGAGATCTGCCATTTCTACTTTTTAAGCTACTATAGAGTCACTGAGCAGCCCAATCACCAATAATATAGAATTACTTGAAATTTCCAATAATGTTCCTAATTTGAAAAAGTTAGGAATTACTTAGAATCCAAATGTAGGCTGCACATTAGCTTTCACATGTGCAGACTGCTGCTGATGCTGAGGGCAAGGGCTTGAGATGGAAATGGAAGCAGGAGTTAGCTTTGCGGGCTCGCATGTAAGCACAGTAGGCCTCCCAGCCACAGCAGAGGGGCAGGTCATAAACATCTGCTCTGCTGCTCTAGAGGCCAGCAGCCGGATCCTGAGCTGGGCTGAACTTCTGTGGGATCCCTTGTGGTCTGTAAAGTTCAAGGCAAGGCTTTTTACTCTGAGAGATTGAAGGAATTATCTCATGGCACTCTGCCTGTCATTGACTTGAACTGTGACCAAGATAAGAGTCTGACCCATCGCTCTGTACAATCGTCTGCAGCAACCTCACTGGGTACCCTCCAGTGCTGATTCCCAGGAATGCCAGTCCCGAGGAATGACAGAGGCAATTAATGTACCCAAGGTATATCCTGGGAGGCAGTATAGAAATCCCAGACAGACGCATATTTGGATTTAGAAGGGAGTTCAGTTCCCGCTTGGTCATGTGATCACCCATGGTGAGCCTGCTGTGCTCATGTGTAAGATGGCAACAGTAACAGCTACTACCTGCCTGCAGGATGACTATGAAAGGTGAGGCCATGTGTTTAAGAATACTTTATAGTTCTTAGAAACAAACTTGTAACTTGAAAGAAACGAAAGTATACAAGAATAAGAGAATAAGTTCTCTTGACATTTTTCAATGCAGATAGTGTAGTGCTATAATAAATCTATCCCATTTTATATGCTATTAAAGGCCAGATAAAAATGAAGCACAGACAAAAGGACAATGACAAATGATCATTAAAATACCACAATTTGAAAGTAGACATGATTTACAAATTGTGATGAGAAATAATTACAATTAAGACTTAAAGGAATGGGGATGGGCCGCATGGCTCAGGCCTGTAATCCTAGCACTCTAAGAGGCTGAGGCAGGTGGATTGCTTGAGCTCAGGAGTTTGAGACTAGCCTGAACAAGAGAGAAAGCTCATCTCTACTAAAAGTAGACAAACTAACCAGTTGTAGTGGTGCAGGCCTGCGGTCTCAAATACTCTGGAGACTGAGGCAAGGGGATTGCTTGAGCCCAAAAGAGTTTGAGTTTGCTGTGAGCTATGACTCCACAGTACTCTACCCAAGGTGACTGAGTGAGATTCTGTCTCTAAATAAATAAATAAATAAGTAAATAGAGAATCTCTACTAAAAATAGAAAAACTAGCTGGGAATGGTGACACATGCCTGTAGTCCCAGCTACTTGGGAGGCTGGGAAGTTGAGTTTGAAGTTGCTACTAGCTATGACAAAACTGGGTGATGAAGTGAGACTGTTTCAAAAAAGAAAAAAATGTTACAGGAATGAAGTTAAAATATAATTTTGCAATCTTAGGAATAGCTTTTATTTTCAATTAATTCACTGACATTCTCTTTTACAAAAATATTTTCTACTGAGGGTAATGCTGTGATAAATTTTAAATAATGAAAATACTGTTGAGATCTTCCACAGTTTCCTACCCTGGCAACCTCTAAATAAATAAAAAACAACAAAAGCGAATGAATTATGAACTTTAAGTGAGGATAAGTAGTGTTTTTACTTCCTGGCTGGAGTTCCTCAAGGACAGAGTTGCATCTTACTCCATACAAAGTAGGTTGTTTTGTTATAAGAAACTTTATTTTTGATGATTCTACTCTCTTCTCAATAATCATACTCTCTGAGACCATTGCAGCTCCAGATTTATTCTTGTAAAGATACACAACTCCAGCCACTTGTATTTCAGTCGTAACTATGTAGACTTGGGCTGCAGACACAGAGGAAGCCCAATGTCTGAGCTATAGGGAAGGGAAGAACCCCGGTAATCATATGTGAGGGGGGCAGCACAGCTCTGGGTGCTAGGTCACGCCTGCTGTGAGGGTCCAAGAATTAATAAGGGCCCCAAATTCAGCCTTCAAATTTGTATGCATTGAAGAAGATTCTAGGTAAAGGAGTGTCAAATCTCAGTCTGGTAGTAATAGCCACGTGTTTCCAGGTAATCATCAGCCAGAAGTGGAGAGATGGTTCACTTTAAGACCTAGGTCATAGGAACCATAATTTTTTTTTGGGGGGGGTGGGGTGGGGATTGAGCTTAATGTATAGTGTACAAAGCTAATCAAAACTTATTTTACTTAAAGTTTTACACAATTGTTTCCTTTCAATATGTTCTGGAGTTTCTAAATTTTAAACAGTAAAGTTTGCTGCTGTTTTATTGGCTTTTAAAACATTCCTGGTTCCTTATACTTTTTATTAACTGTTTTTAAATTTAATTATTCTTTGGCTTTGATTTATATGTTTTCTGGATTAATATTCCTTCTATCTTACTTTTATGTAAGTTTGGATTAATATTTTATTTTTCCTTTTCTTCTTCTCATCTTAATTTTATTACTTTATTTAAACAGATTTAGAAGGTACAGGTGGTTTTTATTACATGGCTGAACCGCATAGTAGCAGAGTCTAGACTTTTAATTTTGGTGCCACCTAAATAGTGTCCCATTTATTTAATTTAATTTTTGTTGTATTGCCTTTTTGTATCTTAGTCATAAAATCTTTACCTAGGGCAATGCTGAGAGTAGTTTTGCCTAGATTTTCTTCTAATATCTGTATGATTTCAAGTCTCACATTTAAGTCCTTAATCCCTCTTAATTTTTGTATATAGTGAGAGAGAGGGATCCAGTTTTATTCTTCTGCATGAGGTTATACAGTTTTTCCAGCTCCATTTATTAAATAGAGTGTTCTTTTTTTTTTTTTTTTTTTTGAGACAGAGCCTCACTATATCATCCTTGGTAGAGTGCTGTGGCGTCACAGCTCACAGCAACCTCAAACTCTAGGGCTTAAACAATCCTCTTGCCTCAGCCTCCCAATGGGACTATAGGCACCCATTATAACACCCAGCTTTTTTTTTTTTTTTTTGCAGTTGTCATTATTATTCAGCAGGCCCAGGCCAGGTTCAAACTTGCCAGACTCCGTGTATGTGGCTGGTGACCTAACCACTGTGGTACGGGTGCCGAGCCTTAATAGTGTGTTTTTTCACAAATGTATGCTTTTGTCTGGTTTGTGAAAGATTTGTTGGCTGTAGATATTTAGCTTTATTTCTGTGTTCTATTATTTGCCATTGTACTATGTGTCTAGTTTTATGCCAGTGCCATGCTGCTTTGGTTAGTATCACTTTGCAGTGTAATTTCACGTCAGCTAACATAATGCTTCCAGCTAAAGTTTGGATCTGATTTACCCTTGCTTTCCTAGTCCTGAAGTGTGTGATATCAAGTTAGTAATTTGTGATCTTTCTGTCTTTTTGCTATAGGCATTTAGTGCTGTGAATGTACCTAATAGCACTTCTTTGGGTATATCCCAGAGATTTTGGTAGTGTACCCACTGTCATTCAATTCAACACATTTTTTTTCATTTCATCTTGATCTTGCCATTGATTTGAAGATTGTTTAGTATCAGGATGTTTAATTTCCATGCACTTGCATAGTTTTGAGGGTTCCTCTTGCAATTGATTTCTAGTTTTATTACAATGTGGTCTGAGGAGATACGTAGTAAGATTTCAATTTTAAAAAATTGGTTGAGACTATTTTGTGGCCTAACATATGTTTTTATCTTGGAAAATGCTCTATGTTGATGAGAATAATGTGCATTCTACAGGTTTTGCACAGAATGGTCTGAAATATCTGTAAGGTCCATTTGGCCTAAAGTCATGTTTAAGTCAGTGTTTCTTTCTTGATTTTCTGCCTCAATAATCTGTTTAGTTCTATCCTTAAGTGTTGAGTCCTCCACAATTATCATGTTGCTGTGTGTTTCATTTCCTAGGTTTAGTAGTATTTGATGTATTAATATAAGAGTATATAATTCAGGTGTCCTCAAACTATGGCCTGCAGGCCACATTTGGCCCACCTAGAACATTATCTGGCACTCCAGGTGTTTTTGCCGCAGCTGCCTGTCCTGCTTAGCTGACTCCTGCCAGTGAACTGGCCCCCTGTTTAAAAAGTTTGAGGACCCCTGGTATATATATTTAGGGTTGTTTTACTTTCTTGTTAAACTTATCCCTTTATCATTATATGATGACCATTTTTGTCTTTTTTTATTGTTGCTTTGGAATCTGGTTTATCTTGTATGAGAAAGGCTCCTTCTGCTTGTTTTTTCTTTCCATTTGTTTGGAACATTTTTCTTTTTCACCACTTTATTTTGAGTCTATGAGACTCTTTGTGAGTTAAAGGGCATTCTGGGGGGCAGCAGGCATTTCAGTTTTGCTTTTGCCATTCTGTTCATCTTATGCCTTTTAAGTGGGGCATTTAGACCATTTATGCTCAACATTGCTGAACATGAGACACTGTCCCAGTCACTATGTTGCTAGGTGGTTTGTATTCTCCTCTACACTACTATTTGTAAGAGCTGTGAGGAGTTGTTTTTGAGTGTTTTTACCGGTGATCATTGACCTTTCTTTTTTGTTTTTACCACATTTTTGAGGAATTTTTGTAGGCCAAGTCCAGTTACGATGGTTTCAGTATTTTCTTATCAGGAGAGATTTTGTTTCTCCTTCATTTATGAAACTTAATTTTGCAAGATATAAAATTCTTGGCTGTGAGTTATTCTGTTTCAGAAGACTAAAAATAGGACCCTGATCCCTTTTGGCTTGTAGGGTTTCTGCTGAGAAGTCTGATGGGTTTTCTCGATGTTATAAGTTACTTAATGCTTTCTTTCATTTTCTTATATACTATTTTTTAAATGGCTTTGATTTTGCTGGTTTGATTTTGCTTTTTACTCAATGTGAAAAGTTTTGTCTCTTGTAGGAGGTGTTCATTTTATTCATAATTATTATCATATCTGATATTATGGTTAATTTGTTCATCTTTTAAAATGTTATATGATTTATATATTTTTATTACTTTTAAGTATACAGATTATATTTTACACACTTTCACTTTCTTCTATGACTTTGACTTGAAAGCTCTTTTTTATAATTGTGATAGACACTGCCTTTGGGTATTATAAGTAGACTATATTTCTATAATCATTACACTCAAAATTAAATGGATACATTTTTTAAAAATTCCGTAATTAAAATGAGGAATTTGTTCTACTATAATTCTGTCTTACTCTACTTCAGTCCTCTCCCAATGATTCCCCTGCTTCCTTTTATAGTATCTGTATATAATTAGGACCAAGATAATTATTGGTGAAACATTTGTTTTTATATTACCTATCATTTATTTTAAGAAATCTCTTGACAATTATTTTTTCACCATATATTTAAAATGCAATTAGACTTAGAGCTCATCAGTATTTTGGAGGGGAGCCATAACCTTGTATTCTTATGTTGATCATCTTTTGGTAGTCTGGAAAACAACGTCAATACTTTTTCCTTTTATTATTATTTTTCTTCTCTCTCTCTCTCTTTCTTTCTTTTCTGACGAGGTCTCATTCTGTTCCCTGGGTAGAGTGCTGTGACATCATAGCTCACAATAACCTCAAACTCTTGGGCTCAGGTGATCCTGTTGCCTTAGCTTCCCAAGTAGTGCGACTACAGGCACTGGCCATAATGCCCCACTAGTTTTTCTATTTTTAGTAGAGACAGAGCCTCATTCTTGCTCAGGGTGGTCTCTAACTCCTGAACAATCCTTCTGCCTCAGCCTCCCAGAGTGCTAGGATTACAGGTGTGAGCTACCACTGTGCCTGGCAAGATTTTTTTTTTTTTTAAAAAGCAGAGTTGTTAAGGGATCTGTTTCCCAAGTGATATATTTCTACATCTGAAAGTGTATCTCTATTGCCTCCAAGAGAAACTTGACTGCACATGAAATTCTTGTTCAAGAATGTGAGAACATAAAACTTTACCTTCTATTACATTTGTTTTGTGAAGGAAAAAATTGAAGTTTTATTTAATTTTTGTCTTTTTAATGACAAAGTTTTTAAAATATAATTTTATTTTGTAAAATTCAACAAATACATGTTGAGTGACTAGTTTTGAACATAGGGTAGCCTCTAATTCTGTCATCACAGATATACAAATGGGAATCAACTAGACAAACATTCCTGTTATTATGTGATTATATTTTTCTATTAAAGATTACATGATTTAAAATTTTATTATTTTTTCTTGAACATGTCTTGTTTGGACTATTTTTATTGAAATTTTTACTGGAATAAAAAAACCGAGACCATTTTTTTTTCTTTTAAACGGCAAAAGCAAATATATTTTCAGCTTCAAATTATTCTCTCTACTTATGCCTCAATTTTTCTGATTTTGCTTTCCAGGAGAACATATGATTCTTAGCTTTATGGTCATCCTCTATATCATCTTTCCAATAAACATTTTCATAAATGCTTCAGTTGTTTTTACATTCTGAGAAAACTATAAAAATTTGTTACTATCTATAACTCATTGGATTTCTGACTATCACTTTTACTATTCAATGTTCCATTTTCAAATTTGAGTTTTGTGGTGATAATCTTCATTTCATTGGAGTTTTTCATTTCTACACTGAGCTCTCTTTATACCACTTCTACTTTTTGCTATTTGTTAATCATTTCTGTCCCTTCAAATTTTGATACTGAACTAAAATCTATGTTCATAAAAGTATATGTATCAAAATGTTCTGATGAAGTTTTAGATCTACACATACCTAGGTAACCAGATCAAAATTCAGAACATCCCCAGTCTTCAGTGACACTCTTCATGTTTCTTTCATTATTACTCCTCTCAAAATCACCTTACTGTCTTTTTCTATCAAAATGGGTTTTTCTTTTCTTTTATTTATTTTAGTAATAGGACCATCTCTTGTCATATCCCAAGGAAGATGCATAATACTATTTTTAATTTTTTTCCCAGGCTCTTTCAGTAGCTTGTCTTCAGAAACACTCTTGTACTAAATTTTCATGACTCTTCCTTTTTGCCTTTAATTAGTCATTTGTCATAACCACCCCCCCCCCGTGTTTTTTCTTTTCCTTTTTTAAAATGAGGAGACATCTACCCAAACTCAGTTTGCTAAGATAGGCTATCTGACTTTATGGTGGTATCTCAGTACTGGCAGACGTTTCTGCCAGTGAGTTAGCAACTGAAACTAGCAGCTGATTTGTTGTTACTTAGCTTTACGGTGGTAAGACTTTCCACTATTTCTACTACTAATTAAGGGCTTAAAATGAGAATTTTCCAATTGCACCCCCCTAAAGGTCAGTGTTTAAAAACCCTGCCTGCTGTAGTTTGTTTATTACATACATCTCCAGCCACCAGGTCTGTTTGCTTCTGCCTGCACTCTTTATATCTCTAGCTTCCAGCTACAGCTTGCCCATCTGCAGTCTTGAAATGGGTGTGGAAAGAAGCGGGAAGGGTCTGTAATGCTGGTACTCTGTTGACTTCTGAAAGTGACAGCCACAAAGCAGAGAGAAGACTGGCTGATTTACCTATGGCCTTCTCACCCACCTGTGCTCTCCCCACAAACACACACCAGCATTCACCTGGAGCTTCTCTGAACACTCAGGTCTAACTGCAGACCTATTGATCAGAATCTGCATTTTAACAAGATGATGTCTGGGGTTCCTATGCACATTAATTTCATAAGAACTGATTTGCAAAGCTTGTGGAAAGTACCAATGCCTGGCGGTGGTGATTGCATTATTTTTAGAGGGAAGCCATTTATTAGTGTTCTTTTGCTATGTTACTCTAACTAATTACTAGAAACTTAATGGCTTAAAACAATGCACATTTATTATTTTATAGTTCTGGAGGGCAGAAGTCTAGTGGGCACAGCTGGTTTCTCTGCCCTCCATCCTCGAGGCCCATAGACATTTGTTGGCAGTGCTGAGCTCCTTTCTGAAGCACTCAGAAAGAGTTTGCCTCCAAATTATTCAGGTTGTCATTGGAATTTGTTGTCATGCAGCTGTAAAACTGTGGTCCCCATTTCTTTGCTGGCTATGTCTGGAAATCATACTCACTCCTAGGGGCCTCCTTGAAACACGCCCTTTTGTCTTCAAAGCCAGCAGCGGAGGTTTGAGATCTCCCAATGCTTCGGGTCTCTCTGACCTCTGCTCCACCCCATCCCTCTGGCTTTCTCCTCGACCATATTATCTCTGCCTCTTCTGCCTCCCTCTTTTGATTTTCAGGGCCCGTGAAGTTACACTGACAACCTGGATAATCTGGGATAATCTCTCCATTTCTAAATTAGCTGATGAGTAACTCTTTTTAATTCCATTTGTAAAATCCTTTTATAGCTATAGTTACATGAATATTTGATCAGATAACCAGGCATGGAAATATTTGGGGAGGTGCCTATAGAATATTCTACCTACCTCCGGTCATCTCTAGGGCCTTCTAATGTGTAGCCAGGGTTGAGATCCATGGGCAGAGATCTGGGGATTTTGATGTGAGAGAAATGGGTATTTCTCTACCCATTTCTCCCCAGGTATATGGGGATGGTCTGTTTCTAGAGTGTAAAAAAAAAGCAGTAAAATATTTAACAGGTAAAAAAAAAAAAGTGAAAATTTTCAATTGACCTTTGCCTTATTTTTAGAAGAAACATCCCTGGTGGTTGTCTGTTAGCATTTGCATCTGGGCTCCGTCACAGACTGTGTGCCTGGGCGTAACTGGGCAGAGGCAGCTATCACAATAGTCTGAAACCAAATTAAGCCAGAAACATGCACTCTTTATTGAAGTAGAGATTTTACTACTTTAATTTTGCTTTTCCACTTTTCAACCAGAAAAATCAGGACTTGGCGAGATTAAAGGCTCTTGCAAAGACACATATATATGATGAAAGTAGTTACTTTGGCTCAAAAAAAAAAATCAGCCTTTAACATTTACCTTCTGTGGAAATGAGCTATATTTTTTGCCATCCACTTTTATTTCTTTTGAATTTCTAATACATCATTTTAACTTGAGAGGTGAAATATGTGTTCTGCTCTAAAATAGGCCTTTCTAACAGAGCTGGTTAAATTTCTAAGGCTAAGTGGTATCTGAGGGTGGGGAAACCCCAGGTGCACGTTGCAGAGTGCTTGTTAGTAAAGCGGAAAGGCTCAGGTTTGGAACCAGTGCAAAAGTTCAGGGTATCCAGGTTTGGGATTTCATAAGCCAGAGATAGGACTGGGCTATTCTAATTATCCAAAATCTACAGAAATAATTTCCAGAGAGCTATGTGTATATTTTTAAACCCCAAATAGAAGAGCAAAGCCACATCATTGGTCCTCTTCTTTATTGCTAAGCCTTGTTGAAATAAAGGATGTCTCTGTTTTTGCTGAGCTTTAAATTGGCATATTTAATGAGGGCTAATTCTTAATTATCAGTGGTAAGAGGGAAAGGGGGAAATTAAGACATTTAGAATCCCTTGATAATCATGTTAGCCACAGACAAAATTTCATCTGTTTCCTCCATTTCTGATTCTTTAAACCAGACCTATTCAGGCACACTTGGCCTGCTTATAACAAAAATCTAAGGTCATGATTTTGGAATAACTGAAAAATCTCTTTTGGTTCTTTTGCTTATGATTTCTTTTCTTCTTCTCTCTATTACCCTGAAGTTTGGCTTCATAATTGATTTAAAAATGCCATTCCTTGGCTGGGTGCTGTGGCTCATGCCTGTAATCCTAGCACTTAGGAAGGCTAAGGTGGGTGGATTGCAAGAGCTCACAAATTTAAGACCAGCCTGAGCAAGAATAAGAATCTGTCTCTACTGAAAATAGAAAAACTAGCCAGGTGTTGTGGCAGGAACCTATAATACTGGCTACTGGGGAGGCTGAGGCAAGAGGATCACTTGAGCCCAAGAGTTTGAGATTGTTGGGAACTACGATGCCACAGAGGGCAACAGAGTGAGATTCTTCTCAGAAAAACAAAGTCATCTTCTAAGCTCTCAAAGTTATGTTATCTTTCTGGCCTCCTCTCTTGTCCCCTTGAAGCCTGACACTATTATAGTTTTGTTTACTCATATTTATTTCTTTGGGTTTAGTTTCTTATATTCTTGTTGAGGGCATCAGAATCCACTTATGGTTACAGTGGAACACCCAGAATGGTGGCCTGGCTTAGCTGGGTTAGCTGTCTTGGAATGGTAAGAAGAAGGGGATAGTCATTCCTACTCCAGTCACTAGAACAGGGAAAGGGATCTGAATGTTACCACTTTTCTCTGTTCTTGTATATTCCTTCAATATGCTAATCGCAATGGTCAAGTTGTAATGTGCAAGAGTAAATGTTTAGTAAGCAGCATTGCAGACTAAAGCAGCATTGTGCAATTAGCTATATTCTATTTCACGAAGGTAAAGCTTATGCTAACATTACCACAGAGTCCTAAAATCAGACTTTTAGAACTAAAAGGGACTTTAGCCACTCAGTGACCTTGTCTAATATGTACTCTGTGAGAGTTCCTGGAGATCGTCTGTTCCCCAAGGGACTCCTGAGGGAAGCTGGGGAAGGTGAAAGACAGGGGAGTAAATGCCAGGCAAGTAAGAGAAGTGAGGAACCCTCGCTTGGCCTCATAGCGGCATCTCAACCCTCACCTGTTTTGTTTATATTATATAAGTTCCAATAAAGATTTTTGTTTGAATAAAGGCTATTATGACTTTAACAATGTTGACAACCACACAGATCTTGTTCAGTCCATCATTCTATACTTGAGGAAATGAGGCTCAAAGAGGTTAAGTGGGCAAAACTGCAAGAAAGCAGAAGTCAGACAGTGAGCGAGGGTCAAAGTGCTAACCACAGTCAGGTCTCTGGGTCTCCACAGTAGTTCATTGACAGTTGTTATAATTCTCATGCTTCTCTGGCTGATCTAACAAATCATAATATGTGGATGTTGTATTTATAAATTGTTAAATTTTCTAATTTCTTTTTTATATAACATGGCAAGTATACTTTTGTTGATTCTTAGGAATTATTGACAATTTCACTATTTTTCTTTCTATAAAAATGTGGGTAGAAATAAAGAGAAGGCCATGATGAATGGCATGTATTCTAAGACCTTAAGAGGTTCGTTATTTAATGATGGTATCTGTTTGGGGGACGAAAGAAGTCATAGAATCCTGAAATGATAGACACTCAAGGTTGAAGGACAGTTGATATCATTTGTTTCAATATGATTTAAGCAATTTAATACAATTTAAGCAACAAATGCTGCATGGGTAAGTGAATGATATAAACATGAAATCTTTTTATTAAAGTATCCTGGGTTTCAGGGCAATTTTTATAATTTTCCAAAACAGCCACAGATATGAAATTACAAAAATGAAATTATACATGTATTAGGAAAGAAATTCCAGGATTTTACAGACTTCTTTCATTGAGAGCTATGTAATTTTTTTAAACTCTTTTTCTGTTTCTTTAAAATACAAGTATTTATGAAAAATAGCATACGATCGTCTCTAAATTTCCTAATATGTGAGGGTCTGTTCTTGGGTCAGTTGGCATCAGTAGTTAATTTAAGTAGTTAATTCCTAAATACAAGGAATTCACCTTGTAAAGATTGTGTATATATTCATAAATACTACCATGAGTATTGCTGTTACATTAGTTCACTTACTTATTCACAAAGCATTACTCGGATCTTGCTATGCCCTAGGCCCTGTGTTGAGAACTGGAGTCCTGCCCCTCAGGGAGTACACAGCCTAGAAGAGGTCCTTCTGGGCTTTTTTATTCCAGATAAAAGTAATGAATTGTGCATTGGAAAAAAGATGATAACAAGTTATTAATGCATGAAAATACAGTGAAAGAAAATGCTTTCATTATAAAGGTACCATGTTCTTCCAGGATAAAATACATCATGGATGGTTTTTGAATTAGAGGATAAAACATAACCTTTTGGTAAGAGCATATGAAACAAACCCATATGCACAAACCCTGCAAACTAATATAAAACCTATAGAAGTCCATTACAAATGATTCCATGAAATGAAAGTGTATGTTGGCTTGATTTACCAGCCCGTAAACTAAGGGTAGAAGCAAGAGTATTTCTGTAACTAAAAATAAAATTAATGTATTTCCCTTCTTAGAGTAGTAAGGGGAGCATCATTAACTCATTTGCAAACTTATACACAACAATGTCCATTTTGATATTTGCTTTTCCTGGCCACTTCAGAGCAGCAGCTCTAGGTTGTGTCAAGGTAATTGGGCACAGGAGGCCACTTTGGGGGGAGTGATGGGGTTTCCAGAGAAGGGATTCAAGCACATCAAAAAAGATGCATAGAATTGTTTCATAATGACATTCATGTTTCTCAGTGACAGTCTACTATTCAATCTGATTAAAATGTAATATCAGCACCAAGTGCAACTCTCCTGGTGAGTGGAAGGAGAGGAAAGAAATGACGCATTAGTGTGAAGGCTTTTCAACGAGGCGCTCCTGACAGTTGAAATAACTTCCAGCTTTGGTGCCCTGTGCTGTTGCGGACACTGGTGAGCATGTAGGTGTGTCCTCAGCTGGCAGACAGCAAGGTCTAGAGTGCAGATCGTTTCAAAGCGATGGAGCCACCAGAGCCCTGTTCTTTATGAGAGAAATGTCAGCTCCTGAAAAGTCTCTTCAACTGTAAAGGATACTTCATTACATAGAAGAACTGACTTAATATACTTTGCAAATAACTTCATAACGTTCAATTTTGAGAATCATTTCCACTGTTTTATTCATAGTACATGGGGAAATTAGCTGAAATATTTATCTTTGCTCCTCTCTAAGTTTTACAGCACTAGTCTAAAACTAATTAGATGCTAGCAATTAAATCCTACATGCATGCTGCTTCTTTTTCTCAAGGATTTTTATTTCTTATGCAACTTCTTCTAATGCAGAGAGTGGCCCATTTAACTTAAAGGACATCAGTTTAGGCCTTTTTTTATGCCAACTTAATCACTTTTTCAGGTATATCTGACAGGTGCTTAGAAAAAGAGAAAAGAGAGGGAATCAATCATCAAAAGCAGTAAGAATCTGATGGAACGTAATCCACAAAGTAGATCGAGAGACTTCCCACCTTTTCAGCCCTCTGAAAGATGTCCCCTGGACTGACGGCTACAGGGCAAGCCCAACTTTAACATGAACCCACAAATTCAGGGTGAGTAGACTTCCCCCATCTCCTGACCAAACAGTTTCCAATTGTGCATGTCTGCAGCCCTCGCTCCTTCTGGAGTTCTCCCTTCTGGAATTGCTAGTTCTAGCAATTGCTTATTCAAAGCAATTTTGGAACTTTTTTGGGGAATGGCTATCAGAGCTGTTTTATGCATGGTAGGACAATTAAGTTCCCAAACTCATTCTAGAAAAAAATGTTTTGAAGGGTGGACTAGGTGCTGGTATCAGAGTATAGTTTCCCAAGGGGAGTACTTCAAAGGAGACTGTGGTGATATTCAGCAATGAGGCATGTAGCACTTTTTCTAGGATGAGTTCATGAACTTAACTGCCAGATCTTGACGAAAGACAGAAAAGACATTGGCCCTATTCACTTTACGTTTACAAATCTGGTCACAGACACAGCTGGATACAAGAATAGAGAAAGGCTGAAGAGTCAGAGCTAGAAATATCCTCAAGTTTAGGCAAGGGGAATTTTTATTTATTCCTTTTCTCATGTAAATATTTGTATATTGATATGTCTTCTAGGTCAAGACATGGCACTGGCCAGGCACAGAGGCTCACACTTGAAATCTTACCATTCTGGGAGGTCAGGGCAGCAGGATCCCTTGAGCTCATAGTTGGAGATCAGCCTAAGCAAGAGTGAGATCTATATCTATGAAAAATAGAAAAAATTAGCTGAATATTGTGGCAGGCATCTATAATCCTATATCTATAACTACTCAAGAGGCTGAGGCTGTAGAATGACTTGAACGGAGGAATTTGAGGTTACAGTGAGCTAGACTCTAGCTTGGGCAACAGAGTAAGACTGTCTCAAAAAAAAAAAGACACTGCATTCATGTTATGGAAACAAAGATAAATCAGACATGATCCAAAGAGTTACTTGTCTAGAAAGGGAATAAAATAAAATAAAATAAAATGTTATATGTATAAATATAACAAAACTACCATAGGTCAAGTGCTGTGGAATTTTTTCAAAAAAGAGAAGTGATTTCTAGTTATCTGTGTTGGGGGAGTGAAGAACTTTGTAAAGCAATATGGATTTAAATTAGGCCCTAAGAGTTGGACCAAATAGAAAAAGGGCATTCAGTTAAAAGGAACGTGTGGGGAGCCAATTCGTAAATAAGTAACATTAGAGAACGTCATGGTTTTTTTTTAATTTAAGAAGCTGTTTTATTTGTTTCTAGTGGACAGAACTCTAAAATAGCCACCAAGATTCCTGCTCTCTGGGGTTCGCGGATGTAAGTAGATGGTGTTGTGAGCCTCTAAGTTTGTATCAGAGGGGTCATGCAGAAACAAAAAACCAGTTCACTCAAATAGAGTCTATCACGGCCTTCAAACTAAAATACACTTGCTTCTGGGGTAAGGTAAACTAAGATTTTCCAGGGGTTCATGGTCATGGCAGTTTAATGGAATCATTTCCCAGACACCCAACACTTATGTTGTTCCTGAAACTGATCTATCTGAAAACGTGTTTGCTCTCCTTTCTTTCCTCCTCTTTTAAAATCACCCATTTCCATTTTGACAAAGAAAGGTCCCTGCTCACTCCCCCATGATCTTTGTCGGATATATTGCTCTGTGGCGATAATACTCTGAGGTGAAAAGCAGAACATGAAACCACCCTGGGAGCACTGAGCTGCATGAAGCCTCCTGTGTCAGGCGCGGTCTGTCTGTGTGGAGCTCTCTATCTTTTCCCATCCTGTACGTACTTGGGTTAGGGCAAAGCTGGGCTTTTGGAACAGGGTATTGTGGCCTTCCAGGAAGAGGAAAGGAACTCAGGAATATTGTAGGCTGGACCAACAGGAGTGACAATGGCACATTTTGTTTAACAAGCAGGCTTCTTCCATCTCCTACTTACATTTAAATGTTAAATACTGCGTCTCTTCTGAGGATGGGTCTGGTAGTGGGAAAGGCTGGAGGGGCAGCACCTTTTTTTACTCAGGCAACAGCTTCACAACAATGCTCAATGTACTATATCTCTCCAGCTTGGAGTTAGACTGATAAAGATTGTAAAAAGCACTCTGACAAATACCCATCTGGCAAAGTGCTCTTTTTGTACTTTCGGCAATCTCAGTCTTCACAGTGTGTTTCTGACCTCACTTTGGGGTCACACTTTGCATGATTTCAGGAAAGGCAGAAAGAAATGGAGACATTGCTTGGAGAGATTATTACCTAGTTGAGAAAAGAAACACATACGGAAGGCAAATTAGTATTTTCTATTTGATTGAAGCATTATGCAGACTCCAAGAAGAGTGTTGCAATCTACTTTTGCCAAAAAAAAATATATTCAGATTATTGGATCTGTTAATATTTAATGCTTAGTCCCTGTGGTCATAGGAAAAAATATATCTAGATGGATAGTTGGAGGGACATGTGATGAGAGAATCGATAAAAGCCTTTCAAGCAGGAAGGTGCATTAAGATAAAATTCTGAGGGAGAAGAGGGATGGAAATGTGAATCCAAGGAGGAAAAGTAAGCTAAGTAAAAATTCTGACTGTTAAAAGACATCATGTTCAGATGCATTTCAAATAAGTTACTGTGGTTATCAAATTACTATGTAATTTACATTGCATTGAATACTTATAAAGTAATATAATAAAATTATTGTTATTAAAAATGTAAATATTTACAATTATATTTTTAATGCTACAATAAAGTTTTTTCAATAGTAGCTTAAAAATATATGAAGTTTTACATATGGTTTTTCAACCTTCCTGTAGGAGATGTGTGAACAAAAATTTTAATACCAAAGGTGAGAGAGGCAGTGCTGGAAAGGTAATTTAGTACTTAATTTAGTCCACTAGGATAAAGCACATCAATTTTGTTTAGTGAGCAATAGGAGGCCAGTGACGGTTTGGGGTACACAACAAAACTGCTTTATGTGAGATGCTCTGATTAAGTATCTCACAGGTGTGAGGCTCTGAGATCAATGCTGTGCTCATGAGAGTCTGAGTTACAAGAAAATCAAACTTCATAATCTGTACAAAGACTTAACCAATGAATTGATTTAGAGAAAAATTAATTTCTGAATGATTTTTAGCTGACTATACATTTGTTATCCCTATGGAGGGGCCCAGTGCTTCTGAGCAATCCTAAGAGCAACATCAAGGGCTGCTAGCCGCCCAGGCCAACTGTCCCAGAGAGTCAGAGGGAAGCCAGCAGCTGTTCATCCTTGTACTGAGTTCCTGGACCACCACACAGGCGAGTAGGATAGACTGGACATCTCACATAAACAGTAGTGTAGTTCACTTCCAGTGCTGCCTTGACCACAGTCAGTGGGGTCATCAGGGGGTCAGCAGGAGGTCAGCAGCAGCCGGAACTTGGCACTTTCATCAGCCCTTTCAGACATTCTTCAAATCCTTACCCTTCATTACATCAGTCTTTGTGGCACAAATCCCTCCTATAGTTTTTTCCAGACTGTTTATGAAGTCTATTTGACCAAGTATTTTATTGTCTCTAGTTCCTTGTTTATTCTATTTGCAAGCATTTTTCTCCATTGTAATGTCAGAAATATGCTCATTATAATGGATAAGGATCCCCACTGTCAACAGGAAGATAACATGAGTGTTCTACCCTCAGGCGGACTTCCTTCCTAATCACACACAGCCCATGTGCTTAACGTACCCCACTTTTGTGAATGCAAACCTTCCACAGCATAACTTCCCATGTCCTGCTTCTCCAGTAGGTCTTAATCACCTAACATGGAAGCCAGAATTCACTCTTTCACAGACTTTGTGCTTGCTACTCCCCTTCCCACCTTACCCAGTGGTGAATTCCTCCTCTGATGGCTGATGTCATCTTGGCCTGTTCTAACTCCACACAGCGGAGACTACTGTAGTAACATTTAACCTGTTTACTAGAACGTGATCTACATTTCCCATCACTTAATGGAGAGCTCTACTGATAAATGGAAAGGAGGGATTTGGAAGTGTCTTTGGTAAACACAAGTGGGAGAAATTGGGTTTTTCCATTAAAAAATAAGGTAAATGAATACAGTTCTTTGGGGTGATTTAAAAAATCGTGTTTCTGTTCTTTGTGAACCTGAAACAGAAGAATACATCTAGGGTGCAAAAGTAAGCTGAGATCTTCTAAGGAAAATGTTCCTTTAACAGGCAGTGATATCCTTCTCTCCAAACCCTGTACTTACATAATACAAGAAGTTAAAGCATGGATGACACCTCAAATTTGGGCAAAAGATCTTCCTTTACTTATCTATGTCACAGATGTTTCCTCCACTGGATGCTTTATTAGTGAACAGACTTGGTTGTTCTCTGGCAAATCCTCATTTGTCTCTTAGTTTAGCATGAGTCTAATCAAGTCTTAGTGTATGTCTACAAAGAACCTTCAATGCAGGTTTGTAACTTGGTCACACTCAGATTAATAAGATAGAATTCTGTTAGCATAATTGGTTCATTTCATCACATTACAGATTCTTCCATAAATTTTCATTGTCATTTGTTATTTAAATTTCTGTTTAAAGATGCACACATTGTCCTGTTTGGGGCTATATGCCTAGATATCAAGAAAACAAAATGAAAGAATCAGGTATTATGGTTATAATCAATGAATCACAACTTTTTGTTAGTAGTATTGTTTATGGACATTGGAATCCTGAAAGGTATACCTCACGTGATATAACTACATTGAATATGCGTGACAGCTTAAAAACAGGTGTACCAGCTTTCACACAAAATCAGTCAAAAACAATATTTTATAATAGGAAAATGCAATTTTCAGCAAAGATTTTTTTATGCAGCCCAGTATCTATATGACCTCTATTTTTCCTTGAAGATACTAAATAATAGATTATATAATATACTTTGATGCCTCTGTTAAGGAGATAGATTTGAAGTATTCTCAGTTACTAGGTCCCTGAAGTCTTTCAATGTCTTGTCTGTGAGGAAAGACAGTTACACTTGACACATCTTTGTCACAACAACATTCAGTTTGTTTTCATAAAATTGGTGTGTCTTCCTGTGTCACACTCAATTTTGTGCATATTGTAGACCAACATTCTGCATTTAAATTACCTGTTTAAAATAACTGATTGACTAAGTAACCCCCCCCAAAGCCATCCACTAATTGTCTCTTTTCCTGTTTATATAATACAAAATGCCATAAATTTATGTTACTGTGACTATAAAAATATTTTTTCTACTTACCTAATATAAATTTACTGCAAACATAATTGAGTCGAGATTATAATGAATGGTGTTTTATCTTCTAATTTAAGAATTTGATTTTTTGTCTGAAAAATAAACTATCCTAGAATTTTCTGGAAGGGCTTATCAGGATGCAAAAGGAAATCAGAATTTAAAGTCATTGCTGCCTCATGGAAAAATGTAAGACCTGTGGCACCAGCCCCCCGAACTTTCCTTTCTCCTATGCCTCAAATAAATAACAACTATTTGGTATCTTCCCTAGAGACAGCAAACCCCGCATGGACAGAGAACAAACACTCCTTTTCCACCTCATTCATTATAAACAGACGCAGAAAGGAAGTATTGCAGATGACATGTAGGTAATGTTTTGCTTTAGAGAATAATGTAAGGAACTGGTCTTTATTCACTTAAAAAAATAAAACAAACATTATCATTGAATTTTTTGTTTTATAGTGTTTAGTAGAATAAGTATATCATTTCCCATTTTTAGGCAGAAAAATAAATACCATCAATGAGTATATGTTTTGGATAAATAAAAGAGTCTTCTCATTCTTCCTCCATGAGTTGACATCCTGGAGTTGTTATTATCAACGACAACATCACAACATGATTTTTATTTTTCCTTTATAATTATTTAAATGCATACTATTTTCAGGTGGATTAGTTTGAGGAAGAATGAAAGTTCTAATAGCTACTTTTTATGTATGGTTATTTTAATAAATCATAGTCTCATATCTTTTATTCTGTTATGCACATTAGTGTAACCAACTTTTTTTGTGAAGGATTGATTCTGAAGGGGATAAGTTCTGAGTAAGGATTTTAATTTTGGGAAGTAAGTCATTAGTTGTCTATTTCCACATTTAATGTTCATGTGAAATCTTTATTACTTTAAAGCACATCTTTCTTCTAAGGAAGGGGAAAGTCTTAAAATCTAAAGGTCATTGCTGACTCTGAGCAGCTAAGAGAGTGCCTTCATCTAAACATTTGGATCAGATCTTCTGTATATGCAAAGGTGCTCCTGAGGCTGTGTTTAGAAGGCAGTGCCAATGATAATTAAGCATTATAGTGAAAAGTTGGAGTTAGGAGTGGTGTGGGAGAGATGGAATAACAGAAGGAGGGAAATGTAGAGGTGAAGAGAGAAGGGAGTTGGCAATAGCACCAAAAGTTGAGAAATTCTCGATTTTAGGCTAAATGAAAGTGCTCTGAAACAGAAAATTCAAAATTCAACTTTCAGTTCTTGGCCTTGTGTATGTCAGTCTCAGTTGTTTAATTTGCAGACATGTATGGAGTACAAATGTAATTTTGTTGCCTTCACAGATGGCACAGTGGTGAAGTCAGGGCTTCTTGGGCATCCCTCAGTCCTGTCGTGTATGTTGCCCCCATTAAACAATCTCTCGTCAGCCACCCTGCTCACACTCTCACCCTTCCATGTTTCCTTGTCTATCATTCCACACACTGTTTATTTGTGCCCTTGTTTAGTGCCTGTCATTGTGAGAACACACAGTCTCAGTCTGTCTACTTCTGACTCATTTCACATAACTCCAATTCCATTCACGTTGCTGCAAAAGCCATGATTTCATTCTTTATGGCTGAATAATATTCCACATTTTTCTTGATCCACCCATAAGCTTATCCTCAGCCTAGACTTAGGCTGATCCCATATCTTTGTTCTTATGCTATGATAGATGCACAGGTAAAAGTATCTTTTGATATAATGGCAAATCTCACTTAATCTCCTAATATTTAATAATGACAGGTATTCTAGGAGTGACTGTGTTTTTTGGATACCACTTTAACTTTAACGGACTGTCATGTTTATATTGATACAGGGAAGAACATGTACAACATAGAAAAGTTGGCCAGAGCCTTCTTAAGGGATTAGGTCATCAGATATGAAATGTGTAATTTCAAATCAAAAGTTTAGTTAGTTGTATCTCAAACAAAAAGGTGTAAAATAAAGCAAAGCCTGCCCCTGAGCCATCGACACAGTTTTACCATCTTAATGCAGCTTGTCTATGCCGGCAATGAAGAAGCCTGGAAAGCAAGTGGAGACGAAATCATGAAAGGCATTTTCCACAGCTTGTTAGGAATTGAATATTTTTCCTAGCAAGAAGTGGTCCAAGGCCTTATAGAAATGGTAGTTATTTGTGCAAGGTCTGGTGAATATAGTGGATGACAGAGTTTCCAAGTCTAGCTTCTGTAGTTTGAGCAGTGTTGTTAGTGCAACATGAGGCCGAGTGTTCTCTTGCAGGAGCATCAGCCTGTGTTTCCTGACCAGTCTTGGCTGCTCAGTCTCAGT
The DNA here is from genome assembly GCA_963574575.1 of Galagoides demidoff. NCBI lineage: Eukaryota > Metazoa > Chordata > Mammalia > Primates > Galagidae > Galagoides > Galagoides demidoff. The sequence continues at coordinate 606 of CAUYQV010198552.1, read as the reverse complement.
ATTCCTGTTCATGTTATGTAGCAGGTTGCCGTAGACTCTGCTGTAATCGGCTGACTAGGTTTCACGAAGCTGTAGTGAAAAATACCAGTGCTAGGCCACCAAACACACACTATGAGCTTTTTTGATGAATATTCGGTTTGAACTATGTTTCAGTGCTTCATCTTTATCCAACCATCATGCCGAACACTAGTGATTGTCAAAGAGAATCCACTTTTCATCACACGGAACAATATGGTGTAGAAATGGTCTGTCTGTTGTGACAGTAAAGAAAAGCGAGCGTCAAGAGTAGTTCTCCTTTGAACTTCATTTAATTCATGCAGGACCCATCTATCCAGCTTCTTTATTTAGCTGATTTGTCTAGAAGGGTCTGATATGGTTGGAATAGTAACATTAACCTTGCTGCTAATTCAACGTAGTTTGAGAAGGATTTGCTGCCGCTACAGCCTTTTTTTTTTTAATTAATGATAGCTGTATACATTAATGCAAACATGGGGTACATTGTACTGTTTTCATATACAATTTGAAATATTTTCATCAAGCTGGTTAACATAGATTTCATGTCATTTGCTTAGTCATTGTATCAAAACATTTATATTCTAGTTCTAG
>CAUYQV010198551.1:0-16957 GCA_963574575.1 Galagoides demidoff | reverse complement strand
TAAGACATTTATATTCCACATTTAGAAAGATTCATATGTACCCTTGTAAGATGGACCATCGCTGTGGTCCCATCAATCACCCTCCCTCCATTCATCCTCCCCCCTCCCCTACCCTCCCTCTCCCCCATCCCCATATTCTTGAACTATAATTGGGCTACAGCTTTCATATGAAAGCTATAGGTTAGTTTTATAGTAGGATTGAGTACATTGGATACTTTTTCTTCCATTCTTGAGATACTTTGCTAAGAAGAATATGTTCCAGCTCCATCCATGTAAACATGAAGGAGGTAAAGTCTCCATCTTTCTTTAAGGCTGTAAAATATTCCATGGTATTACATATACCACAATTTATTGATCCATTCGTGGATCGATGGGCACTTGGGCTTCTTCCATGAATTAGCAATTATGAATTGAGCTGCAATAAATGTCCTGGTACAAATATCTTACAAAGGAAAATTTTAAGATAGCTCTCCTGGCCAGGGGCGATGGGTCACGCCTGTAATCCTAGCACTCTGAGAGGCCAAGGTAGGAGGATTACTTGAGCTCAGGAGTTCAAGATCAGCCTAAGCAAGAGCAAGACCCCGTCTCTACTAAGAGGTAGTCCCAGCTATTTGGGAGGGTAAGGCAGGAGGGTCACTTAAGCCCAGGACTTTGAGGTTGCTGTGAGGCGGAGGCCACATGCAGCAGAACTCTAGCCTGGGGCAACAGAGCGAGACTCTCTAAATAAATAAATATAACAACTCTCTTGTGTTCTAATACAAAACCACTTTGAGGGTACAGGGAAGGAGATAAAAGTGAAGTCTCCCCAGCGCAGCAGTCCATGAGTGCTGCATGTTTGTAGAGAAGGCAGGAGGCCTTTTTAAGACAGTAAACAAAAGCCTAAAGTGTTATCACATGACAGATCCAGGCTTTCCCGCAGCCACACCCATGAGTGTGCGTGTGCGCACGCCTGCACTCACACGTGTGTGCGTGTGTAGCCACAGAAAGACTAAGGCGAAAGGGCAGCAGTCAGCCCTTGAGCACAGCTCTAACTACCATCACATTTGCTAGCAGGAGCACCTAACACTGGTGTTATTTAAAGCCTTCCAGAAAAATCCTTTCTTGCTCACTATGGGTTTATGGATTATTATTTCCCTCAGTCACAGATAAGCCAGTGTCATAAGGATAACAAGAGAAAGACAGGAAAATAACCATGAGTCTTCTGAGAGAGAGACCAGTAGTAAAAACCATTCTCCACACTGAGAGTTGGCCTGCCTTCTTCTCCCTCACCAAGTCGGGAGGTGGCCGCACATCTTGTCCCTGCCACAGGCTCAGGACATGCAGGTGGTAGGGGATAGGGCAGGACTGGAAGAATACGCAACTATAAAGCAAAGCCAACATGCCTGAGGTTGCAACTTCAATGGTCAAATAGAACATTTCCAAACCACACTTACCTTCTGTGGCAAAATATTCCAGGTGGCATAATGTTTCCTCCATGTATTTTGAGTCTTTTGAAAGTCTCTCAAAAATTACATTATCCTATAAAATAGGGAAACATCATGAATGGCAAACCTTTCAATAAACCCTCGAGTCAGTCAGCATGGCTTTGTTTTGTTAGTGTTTATCTAATGCATGTGAGAATACTTGAGTGGGTGCGTAGGAATATACCTCTTGGCTGGGCTGAGGCATGAGCTTTGGAAAGCAAATTGGATCTGGATACGTCCCACAACACCAAAATCTTAAAAGTCAAACCGAAACCCGTTGGGGAGGACCAGAAGTGCCAGAAGAATCATCTGGGACACATCGGTGCCTATACTCGTCCAATTTGCAAAACTCATGTCCCAAACTTTAGCATGCCTTTACACAGTGTAAAGGGTAAAATCCGCATTCCAGATTATTCAAGCACAACCTTGCTTTCTGCACTGGAGGACCTTCTAACCAGGGAGGGCACGGCCACTAGACGCCAAACCCCGTTCTGCCAAGTAACACCCAAGTGCACAAAGCTCATGCCCTGTGACTACCTCCATGATTGACAAGCAGAGCTGGAAGCCTGGATAGCATAGATAATCTATAAAATGTGCTATAAATTGCATAGTTTTAGAACACTAAAACTGATGTTAGAGAAATGTAGTTTAGTTTGAAGGAGCAGGTTTAGAGAAAATTAAATCCAATAAAAATGAAATACCCTTTGCAGCATTTTCACAGGTACGCTGTCCTACATTCACAGCTTTCCTCTCTCTACTGCCATGCACTGACCCTGCTGTACTTGCTGTGTTACTTAGAAAACAATGGCAAATAAGAAAGCAAATAAGAAGTTTAAAAAATACACTGTATCACGTGAAAACAAAATCTAGATGATTATAATTTAAGATACTGCTACACTTAAACGCAATGTCCAGATATAATTCCTTTAGAATTCCCATGCATTCTCATTTTCAAAAAGCCTTGGTCACGTCAGCCGGGTGATTCACACCTATAATCCTAAGACTTTATGAGGCCAACACACGGGGGATCTCTTAAGCTCAGGAGTTTAAGACCAGACTCAAAAAGATCAAGACCTTATCTCTACTAAAAGTAGAAAAATTAGCCAGGTGTTGTAGTAAGGGCCTATAGTCCCAGCTACTCAGGACAAGAAGATCACCTGAACCAGGAGTTTGAGGTAGCCCAGGTGACAGAGTGAGACTCTGCTTCAGGGGGAAAAAAAAACCTTGATCATAATGTACTCAAATAAGATCACCCTTTCCCACAATTCGTAAAGATAAGTAAGATTTCCAACTGATCAATGATCCTAGGATAGTTTCGTATTCTTAACAGAGTCTCATAAGCTGAATTCTTTTTCCCTCAATACATATGACCCTGGTTTAATAAGATATAGTTTTACAAGTAAGAGTCATAAGCAATAACATCTTTTCTTAGAGATAATACATTTAGATTATGAAAACAATCCACTTAGAGATTTGGCTGCTCGGAGGAAGACAGGACCAAAATGGACAGTAACAACGCAGCCACACATGGTCTCCCTGCAGCTACGACATGGCTCCCTGTGATGAATAAAAAACACAACCACACGATTGAGAATAACAGCTGCTAGAGAACCAATCTATATATCGGAGTAAAGATTATCACAGGTCAATACAAATGGTTTTATTTTCCCAAAGTCAAGACACAACAGTGAAACTGCAATCACAACTCACACTCCAAGGATTTTGCATGATTCGTGGAAGGGCCGTGTCTGAAGCCAACTATTGGCTAAAAGCAAGTGTCACCCTGACGGTCCCTGCCATGTTGCCTTAAGTGGCATCACTCTCAGTGAACCGACAGCCAACCTGGGAGAGCCTCTCAACTCTGGGCTGGCAGGACAGGGCACAAGCAGGGTCGGGAAGCAGCTGCCAAGACCTCTGTGCCATGCAAGACACTTCGCAGATACTCACAGCGCCTTTACAGTAGAGACGAAGTTGTCCTGAAGGTGTTCGAACAATTACAGACATTCTTTTTCTGTCACTAGGAGAGTTAAAAAAAAAAAAAAGTCATCATGAGTCCATTTAGGGGAGCACATCCTAGAAATGAAACAATCAAAACAAAAGGTCGGCTGGCACTTCTATAAGTGGCCAAGTGCCATCTTTCCCTCCCTTTTTCCTCAATGTAGAACTTCAGTGTGAGTATGTACAGCCTATGCTTTTTATTTACATCTAATGGGCTTAAACCTATTTCCTTCTCTGCCATGAAAACTTGCTAGCACAGTTACCCGCAGTAGGAGAAACAGGAAAGCGAGTTTGAGCACCGGCTGTGTACACCTAATTGACTTCTGACTGTACCCTCCAAAGGTATTACCCTCTATTTGACAGCTCACAACTATCAAGTAACTTTGCCCAGTAAATGGCAAAGTGGGAGATTCAGTGCAGATCCACTTAACTCTAAAGCTCCTCTTCCTATTATCTCCTAATGAGAGTAGAACGAAATTACAAATTCATAGAACATTCCTAATTCAGCACCAGGGAACTCACTCTCGCCCCCTTCATATGCGGCGTACGCATTTCCTCACACATCTTTCATCACGGCCGCCCTCACTTAGGAGACATCAGTGACTCCCCAGTGCCCATAGAGTCTTCTTCCCACTCACCCCAACCTGTGCAGCCTCACCTCGTCTCCCACTAGCCCTCCCATATGCCACCACCAGGCCTCAGGCACATAAAAGACGCACCTTTCTCCTTTTTCTACACATTCTGATCTACACTTTTGCCAATGATGTTTCATCCTTCTGAAACACACCCCAACCAGACCCCCCACCTCTGTGGACTTTCAGTCTGGTGACTCCCTCTGGGCTACAAACTCCACAGAACGGGGGAGTTATCTCTGCAGCTCTCTGTCGATTCCCACATCCTAACCCACAGAACTCTATCTGACCTGGGTTTGTTTTCCCTCCCAACCACCCAGCTGTCAGGTGCTCTCAACAGACTCCTCTAGCCTGTGTTTCACTTTCTCAATGTGTAAAGCAACTACTTCGAAGGCACCCGGTCAAGATTAAATGACATCAGGAGAAAAGGAGTCAATGAAAAAGAAATAGAACCACAACTATAACCAATGATCTTCCTGTTCTTTTTCTGCCGTACCTATTTAACATATATTCATGTCTTTGTCCACATGCACCTGTTTTTTTGTTGTTTTTTTTTATGCACCTGTTTTTATCTAATTCCCTTTTCTCCTCCTTGCTTGTGCATTAACTGCTGGTCCCACAAAACCCTGCACAGTTTCCAAGAAGAGAGGGGCCTAAAAACATCCTGAGATGCCCTCATCTCTACACAGAGAAGTACCATCACCATGCCCTGTGTGAGCTAACACTGTCATCAATGTCCCCCTGGCTCTTTTTTTAAATTGCAGATTTCAGACTGATAGGAGGGTATAAATGATGGTGTTACATTGTTTACATTTCTTAGTCCCTGGCTCTTTCATTGAATACTTAACCTCAAGGATTCCTATCAGACCAAAGTTCAAACCTACAGTCCTAAAACTAAAGACTAAAGCTGGAAAGTATTTCCTGCATTGGGACAAAAAAGTGGTCTTTATCAAGTAACTTATAAAGCAGGCAAACAAATGTGTGCATCATTTAACAAAGATTACTGGAAAAAACCCTTAATTTCATAAACAAGAAAAGATGCTTTTGAGACAGCAAAAGTGAGACCCTTGCTCTAGCACTTACAGTTTGAAGTTAACAAGGGGGAAAGAAAGAAAACAGTAAGATGGCTCGGCGCCTGTGGCTCAATCGGCTAAGGCACCAGCCATGTACACCTAAGGTGGCAGGTTCGAATCCCCAGCCCGGGCCTGCCAAACAACAATGATGGCTGCAACCAAAAAATGGCCGGGCGTTGTGGCGGGCGCCTGCAGTCCCAGCTACTTGGGAGGCAGAGGCAGGAGACTCGCTTGAGCCCAGGAGTTGGAGGTTGCTATGAGCTGTGATGCCATGGCACTCTACCCAGGGGGATAGCTTGAGGCTCTGTCTCAAAAAAAAAAAAAAGAAAAGAAAAAAAAAGAAACTGTATGATGAGAAGCATTAATGAGGATGTTGGGTGGCAGTTTATTAAGACGAAAAGGCCAATTAATCAAGAAGACATTGTAATACTATATGGATGTCTGTAATAACACAGGTTCAGAATACATAAAGTAAATATGACAGAATTAAAGGGAAAACAGATAAATACACCACTATAACCATAGTCACAGCAGCCCTGTCTCCATAACTGATGGAGTAAGCAGAAAAAAAATGAGTGAGCAGAAAACTTAAATGCCAGCACTCTAGATTTGATTGGTGTTTGCATTATCTTGAGGTTGGCATCTTCACACAACTCGGGCGATCACATGTTCTTTTTAAATTCACACAGGACATTTTCACCAAAGAACATTGCATGCTGGCTCATAACACAAGTCTTGAAATTATTCAGAATATGTTCACTGAAAACAGCACAAATTAGTGAACAATAGCAAAAAGCTGTTTAGAAAATTCCCACGTTTGGAAATTAAACAATTCACTTCTAAGTAGCTTATGGATCATTACAGTGGAAATTGGAAAATATTTTGAACTAAATAATAATGAAGATATTTCAGTACATGGAGGGGAACTTACACTTTTAAATGTTTACAATAGAGAGGAAGAAAGGCTTAAAATCAGTGATCTATTGTTTCCACTTTAAGATGTCAGAAAAAAAAAAGAGCAAATTGACCCAAAGTTAAGAAGAAAACATTTTTTAAATATATATTTCTTTTATTTTTATATAATTTTTTAAATGTTTTTTATTAAATCATAGCTGTGTATATTAATGCAATCATGGGGTACAATGTGCTGGTTTTCTATACAATTTGAAATATTTTCATCAAACTGGTTAACACAGCCTTCAAAGAAGAATAATTAAAATGTTGAAGAAAATGAAAAGCAATTATATAGAAAATGGGGAGGCAATAGACAAAAGTAATGAAGTAAAAGTTAGTTCTTTGAAAAAATTAATAAAATTGATAAAAATATAGTAAGACAATGAGAAAAAAAGATTCAAAATGCAAATCACTGTTGTCAGGAATTAAAGGACATCACTGCAGATTTTAAAGGTGTTAAAAAGGTAGTGAAGGAATAGTATGAACAATTGGGGCAAATGACTTTGAGAACATAGATGAGCAGTGAGTCAAAGGCAGCGCCTCCCACCTGGTGGTGCTGAAGAGATTACGGCACCACCATAGATTTGAAAGATACAGAATTGGCCGGGCGTGGTGGCGCACGCCTGTTGTCCCAGCGCTGTGGGAGGCCGAGGCGGGCGGATCACCTGTGCTCAGAGGTTCGAGACCAGCTAAGACCCCCCTGAGGCAATTGAGCCAGTGTGAGACCCCGTCTCTACTACAACAACAACAGGACAACGAGACAGCCGGACCTTGTGATCCCAACTACACCGGTGGTGGGGGAGGGGGGGGCAAGAAAACACTACAGGAGGAAGAAGTAATAAAAAAAAAAAAACCTTCAAAGTAATAAGTTGAAATAAAGCGTTGAAATAAAAAAAAAATTAAAAAAAAAAAAAAGAAAGATACAGAATTGGTGAGTCCTCAATCCCCAGGTAAACTGTCCATTTTGAACTGTGAAGATAACATAATTTTGAAGAATATCGGTGATTTTTTGTAAAACTAATTGGATAAAAACTTGAGTCAGCTGCTGTCCCAGATGTGGCTTCTCCTCACTCTGCTCTAAGACGGCCCTCCATGAGTGGGTGTTGTCCACCCACCACGTCCTCAAGGCTTTATAGTTGGCTTTATTATTGGGATGGAGCAGGTGGCCTGTTTGATGGATGTCAGGGAGCAGCCACATCCCTTAGGCACTTGGGGATTTCTCAGTGAGCTCACTCACTGAGAGTGCAGTGGGAGGCATGGAAGTTACATGTGGGCTATGTCCCCCCACCCCCCATCCCACTGCTGTGTACCCGCTTTGCCAACAGCAGAGATCAGCGCTGAGCCCGCCGTGTCCCCACCTCAGTCTCATCAGCTGGCCCCCGGTGCACAGCAATGATACTGGACTCCTGTTGGTGGTGGGACAGGAATTATCCTCACTGGAATAAACAGTTTTATATAAGACTGTCTTTCTTAAGGCATTTTCTTAGAAAAGATAAACGAAGCTAAAGAAGGCATAATAAAGATGAAAACAAATATTTTTTAAATTACAACCACCACAACGAGACTTTAACAATAAAGCCGAAAGGTTACAAATTGAAAAGACTTGTGAAATAGACATGAACGTTTGCTCTTCCACGTATGGACTAATGGAGCGAGAACACCAAACAACTACTTGGAATGAAAAAGGCCACAAAACATCAGAAAGGAAAAAATTATCCGGGAATTCTGTCTATAGATGTGTGTCAGTAAACTTGAGCATCTTGATGAAATGTATAATTTTTTTAGGTAACTCTAAATGACCAAAATTGACTAAAGGGGGTACAAAAATCTGAAGTAGGTTAATAATAAAAGGAATAAAATAGAAATGGTAGACATTAGAGAATGGTAGAAGGAAGATTTCTCAAAAAATTAAAAATAGATTGGTACCAATCACTTTTGAGAAAATTTAATTAATTAATTAATTTTTTTTTTTTTGAGAAAGAGTCACCCTGTTGCCCTGGGTTGAATGTGGTGGTGTCATGATAGCTCACAGCAACCTTGGGCCCAAGTGATTCTCCTGCCTCAGCCTCCCTAACAGCTGGGACTACAGGCACCTGTGATGACACTGGGCTGGGTTTTTCTATTTTTGGTAGAGACGGGGTCCCACCCTTGCCCAGGCTAGTCTTGAACTCCTAAGCTCAAGCAATCTAGCCGTACATCTTGGCCTCCTGGACTGCTAAGATTATAGGCTTGAGCCACTGTGCCCAGCCAACAAAGAAAATTTTAAAAAATTAAAAAGTAGAACTACCATAAGATCAACAGTCCCACTGTTGGGGAATATCTGAAGGAGATGAAAGTTAGTATAGCACATTAAAGAGCGGTCTCTGCATTTATTGTATATTGAAGAGAGATACTTACTGCAGCACTATCACAGGAGTCAAGATGTGGAATCAGCCTAAGTGTCCATCAGCAGATGGACGGATATGGGAAAGGTGGCATGGACGGGGTCCTGTTAGTCTGGACAACATGGCTACATCTAGAGGACGTTGTATTAAGTGGAGCTGGGGACGGAACATCAAACACCGCACGATGGCACTCAGATCTGGGCTCTAAAATAGTTGTTCTCACAGAAACAGAGTCAAGTCGGGGTTACCAGAGGGGTGGTGAGGGGTTGGGAGATATTGGTGAAAGTATACAAACTTACAATTAGAGGAAGAATATACAATTAGGAAATTACAGTTCAGGAGACCTATTGTACAGCCTGGTGACTGTAGTGAATGGTGAATCTTACTCTTGAAAAAGGCTGAGAGAGGGGATGTCACGTGTTCTCATCACAAAAATGGTAATTATGTGAAGCAGTGCTAATTAGCTAATCATTCTACAATGTATAGATACCTCAAAACATGTCGCATGTGATAAATATGTACAGTTTCATCTGCCATATTAAATGAATACGTAGGTGTGAACATTCTTAAAAAATTTGAATGAAAAAATATGACGTCGCTGTCAAAACTCTGACATAAAACCAGACAAAGGACGTCCGGTCTCCACTGTCACCACTCTGTCCTAACACCAAGTACAAAACCAACCCCTCTCATAGATCTCAGGGAAGTGGGATCACAGGACTAGTGGTGCCCCCCCATCCCAAATCGGAAAGACTGCCTGGCAGGTACAGAGAATCCTGACCTACCCAAGCGGGACCCATGAGCAGAAGCCTTTTTGGGAATCAGAATCAGCGTCCGGGAATCACGGCAAATTGCTAGAGGCTCGTGTGGACAGTTCCGAGAGTTAAACCCCCCGGAGGGGCCCAGTCACAGGGAACTCTGACTTTTCATATTCTCAGGTTTTGCAGTGCCGACACCAGGATTTGAGTATGCACAGATTTTTGGTTTATACATGCTGGTGCTTTAACCAATCCCTGACATGCGTAGCAACAGACAGCTGTATTAGAAAATTAGAAAGACCTAAAATTAATCGTCTGAGCTTCCACCCTAGAATACTAGAAAAAGAAGAGCAAATCCAAAGTAAGCTTAAAAAAAGAAAGAGAGAAAAAAGAAAGCCTCTCTGTACTTTCCACTCAAGTATGCGGTGAACTTTAGTCTGCTCTAAAAAGTAAAATTTATTGGCCATGCACAGTGGCTCACTCCTATAATCCCAGCACTCTGGAAGGCCAAGGTGGGTGGATTGCCTGAGCTCAGGAGTTCAAGACCAGTCTGAGCAAGAGCAAGACCTTGTCTCTGCTAAAAATAGAAAAATCAGTCTGTTGTAGTGGTGGGCACCTGTAGTTGCCCTGCTATTCCGGAGGCTGAGGCAGGAGGATGGCTCAAACACAAGAGTTTGAGGTTGCCGTGAGCTCTGATGACACCATGGCACTCTACCCAGGGCAAGAGAGTGAGACTCTGTTTCCAAAAAAAAAAAAAAATAACAACCACCACAACAACAAAACCCCAAAGCTAAAAAATAAAGTTTATTAAAAGTGGTGAAAAAGAAAAAGTCCAAAGACAACATACTATAAAATTATAGGCCAATTTCATTTACGAATGTAAATGTAAAAATCTTTAAAATTTTTTGCCCAGTAAAATCCAATAGTATGTTGATATATCATGATCAATTAGGATTTATTTTATAATACAAGAAAGTTTCAGCATTAGGCAGTGAATTAAGGTAATTCTTTTTGTTAACAGACTAAGTTGAGAAAGCTTCTGGCCTTCTCAATAGAAACTGAAAAAAAAAGGTATTATAAAATGCAGTGTTCATTCATGATAAAAAAATGTTTTAAGCTGGGATCAGAAGGAAATGACTTCGACGAGGTAAAACTCATATTCGAGAACTGACAGGACATCTTGTACTTCATAGTGAAATGTTACCATAATCATGAACAAAACATGTCCCACCACCGTGTGGGTTTGGTCAATAAGAAGCAAGAATAAAAAATACAGGGAAGGAAGGGACAAAACTGATACTATTTCAAATGAAACGCTCATCAGCCTAGAAAGGCTGAGGACATAATGGGTGTGAGTTTAGTGACGGCCATGGTCAACTTTTCTACACAGGAAAACAAGTTAATATATTTTAAATACATATTCAAATTATTAGGGTAACACATTTTAAAATTGAGTTTTAAGTCATTGTGTTCAACTTACAAATCTGATTTTTCTTTTTATACAGGGTGGCCATAAAGTATGTGTGCTATTTAAATAGCCACCCTGTATGTATGGTAGGATAAGAAAAAATACCTTTACTTTTTAAAAAAATTCATATTTGAGTAACTTAAGTTTTATAGACTAGACTCTTTAAAACCCAGCTTTCTTTACAAGTTACAGTCTGTTAAAGGAAATAAAATTCACTTATAAATGTTACTAATTTAATTTTCTTCAAAGCTTTAAAAAATACCTATCTCAATAAACAAAATCTTTCTATTACTTACACAACTCCTGTAAATCCAATAAAAACCTATAAAATAGCATAGCTCACATTATTTAAACATTTCAATATTGTTTACAGATTTGGTCAAATCCTGTTACACTTTTCAAAATACAGCCCTAATTCCAAAGTCAATTATTTGAACACATTTCAAATAGAAATCACAAGGCTAATTTGTCAGACAACCTAGTATGCCAATTTAAGATCCAAATTAACCCTAATTTTCCTAAATGTAACAGAAAAGTATCAATAAGTTGGGTTTTATTTTCTTGGGAATGTATTGAATTCTATACTTCCATGAGATTAGAAACACACTCCTTGCAAAGGAGACAATTTCACCCCTGCTAGCGAGCTGGGTATCATCATGTAAGTGAGCAGAGCTTAAGAGATCTGAACTTGGGCCGGGCGCTTTAGCTCACACCTGTAATCCTAGCCTTCTGGGAGGCTGAGGCAGGTGGATTGCTTTAGCTCAGGAGTTTGAGACCAGCCTGAGCAAGCAAGACCCCATCTCTACTAAAATAGAAAAATTAGCTGGGCATTGTGGTGGGCGCCTGTGGTCCCAACTACTCTGGAGGCTGAGGCAGGAGGATCACTTGAACCCAGGAGTTTGAGGTTACTGTGAGCGAGGCTGATGCTAGGGCATTCTAGCCTGGGACAACAGAGTGAGACTCTGGACCCCTATATATCTAGCCTGATTCTCCCCCACTTGGACCCCTGTATATCTAGCCTGATTCTCCCCCACCTGGACCCCTGTATATCTAGCCTGATTCTCCCCCACCTGGACCCCTATGTATCAGCCTGATTCTCCCCTCATCACCAGCACAGGCCTTGAGCTCCTTTCACAATTACAACGGCAATGGGAACTCCAAGTGCAACCCGTTCAAATGGGGCTCATTTATCCGGGATTCAAATGGCAAGTGACCCAATTTTTCCATCTGATTTACATCTACAGCCTTCCACTGAGGTCCCTGGTAACTCTGTTCAGCTGATCTCTTTACTGCCTGATTAAATTCTGTATGCTCTACATTTCCCTGCCCCTGTGGGTGCCACATCTTAATGGATCTTCAGAGGAGGTCTGTGTGTCTCTCATGCTTCAGCTCTGAGGTCGGATATGCACGTCATCCTAGGTACGGCCTGCCTGGAGAGGAAATGCAATCAGCTAAAGGTACACTGAATAAGATGTCTGGATTCAAGGAACACGTGGAGTCTCTGTATCAGCAATTAAGAAGTACAATAGCAAAGGAAACAAAAACTATAGAACACCTGAAATAAATCTGTCAAAAAATGTGAAAAACTTACTCGAGGATTCTGCTCAGGACACAAAGGGTGTTCGTGAAGGAGAGTAGAAACCCTAGCTGTCTTCGGGGTGGGGAGGCTCACCCCTTCAGAGCTGTCACGTCATCCCCAGATCAAGAAAGTTGATGAAATGCACATTTTTAGGAAACTTGAAAAACCGATTCTCAAACACCAGAATTTTAAAAATAATCGAAGAAGAAAAGTGAAGGGGAACTTAACCTCTACAATAAAGTTGTGATGACGTGATACTGTGAGCTCCCATTGAACAGAATAGAAACTCTCAAACAGATTAAAAATGAATTGCAATTTGCTTTATAGTACAAATGGCACTTCCAACCAGAGAGAAGTATGAAGCATAAGTAAGTTGTGATAGAAAATTCTGGAAAAATAAATACCTACTTTCTACCCTGATCAATTTCTAATGAATTAAAAATAACTGGAAAAAATTGCAGCATATTAGAAGGAAAGATGAGGAAATGTTTATTGCATTGAGGTAAATATAAAAAGGGAAAAATATTACTTTTTCCCATAAATATAAATTTCTTGTCAATAAAAGGCATTACTTTACAAATTAAAAGCAAAACAAAAATGATAGACTAGAAACAAATATTTGCTAAGCATGTAATTCACAGTTAGTGTCCCCAACATAAAAGCATCCTCCCCATGAAAGATCCGATGGGAAATGGGGAAGAATGCGGACAAGCCATTAATAGCAGAAAAGTAGAAATGGCTCATAAACCTGAGAAGATGATCAGTCTTGTTCCTAAGGAGGAAAATGCGAACAAAAACAACACTGAGATGCCAGTTTCTACTCAGGAAATTGGAAAATGTTATGGCTTGATAATATTCGGCGTTAGCAGTTTGGTGGGGAAGCGAGTACTCTCAGACTTGGTGCTATAAACTGGTAATGCCTCTTTGGCACTATCCGTCTAAATTTAAAATGGATCTTTGACCCTGAAATTTCAGTTTTAGAAACCTGTATCGAGGAAGTATTTGCACAGCACATGTGCATGGAAATGTTCAGAAATGTTGCTGTATTGTGTCGGTAAAAAATTAAATACAACTTACAGATTCGTCAGTAGAATCGTGACTGAACAAATGATGAGATGTTGCTGTTACAGAACAAGGTGCAGCCCCTGGAAAGCAAGGCACGTGTTTAGTCAAAACAAATATTCTTAAAGAACATACATATCGTGAATCTGTTAAAAAACACAAACTGTCAGAAATGAAGGAGAGAGAAGGACTTAGACTGACCGCAGAATATACGTGGATGCAAGTCCACATGTCTTTGTCCACGTTTAGCAAAAGGACTAGAAGGTACAGACCACAGCGCCGACTCCAGACCCTCTCTCAGGAGAAACCCTGGGCTGGAATATTGGGGAGGAGGGTTCTTGTGCTTACGTGGGTACCTCAGCCAGTCACTGTGTCTCACACCCCAGGGAGACACAGCGTTCTCCAGACGCTCCCTCTGGAGTTCTCGCAGAAGAACTGGGGGCATTTCTTCACACCTTCCCTGCTGGGAGAAGGGCAGAAGTCACAGATTAAGTGGACCCCAAGAAATCTTTGCTCCAAAGCCCCCCTTCAGGAGCTTTCAGAGCGTGTATCCCAAATCCCAGAGGTTCAGACCCTCGTGGAGGCACCGTCCCTTCCCCCTGGAAGTCCCATATTAAGTATATGCAGGGTTGAGAAGTTAGTTCCCCATTTAAGTGTTTACATCATGGTTTGTGCCTTGGTTGGGAATTTCCCGTCTGCTATCTTGGTCCCTCAGTAGAAAGGTCCAAATTGACATCCCATTTCCATTTATTCACTTGCTTATTGACTTGCTAAAATTATCCAGCACCTTTTGTATGCCAGACATAAAGAGATGAATCATTTGAGAGCTTTAACTTTCATTCCCCCAAAATGAAAAAGGGGACTGGGTGAGTAGCTCATCTTCAGGCTGGGATTAGGGACCCACATCCAGAGGTACCATTTACTCTCCTTTTTCTGTCTTGCATCCTTGGGGCAGAAGCCTCATCACTCACTGTTCTTAGATGAGCCTTGATCAGAATATTCACTGTGGACAAAGGATAGAATGAAGAGCCAGCACCTTCTTTGACCACACCCTGACCTTGGAGAGCTTCAGTAGAAATTATCCTAGCTCAGCAGCAATACCTGTAATACAGAATTTTGGACTGAGATGAACACAGATTTGAATCCTGTTTCCTGGTATGGAAAACTGGGAATTTTATCTTAATCTTTCTAAATTTTATCAGTGTGATGCTTAATTTTATGTGTCATTTTGAATGGACCATGGGTTGCCCAGGCATTTGGTCACATGCTATTCCCATATGTCTGTGAGGGTGTTTCTGGGTGAGATTAATTTGACTTGGTGGGCTCAGTAGAGCAGATGCCCTAGGCCCTCATGTGGGTGGCCCCATCTACTCAGTTGAAGGCCTAATTGGGACAAAAGGGCTGACCGTCCTTTTAGTGACAGGGAAGTCTTCTTGCCTGCCTGCCTGCCTGGGAGCTGGGACATTCATTGTTTTTCTGCCTTTGGACTTAAACTGAAACCTTAGCTTTTCCTGGGTCTTGAGCCCGCCACCCTTCAGACTTGAACTACACCTTCGGCTCTCCTGGGCCAACTTGCCTTGCAGATGTTGGGACTTGTCAGCCTCCATGACCTTGTGAGCCAATTCCTGATAACAAATCTCTCTCTCTCTCCCCCGGCCCTGCTCCTTCCCATATGCCCTCACATATATAGATGTACACATATCCTGGTGGGTTTGTTTCCTTTGGGGAACCCTGATTAAGGGTTCTAAGTGGGAAAAAGACTTTCTACCACATAATTTTATTATGATACTTAAACAAAAATAAAGTAAAATGAAACAAAACAAATGTTACTCTACCCAGGGGGATAGCTTGAGTCTACGTCTCAAAAAAAAAAAAAAATACTAGCTAGACTGCCAGCTCCCTCCTGAAGTGTGTAAAGGGAAACATGTCGCTCTTCCTTGGCCAAATTTGCTTTCTTTGTGTGTTCGTCATGAGCCTGACAAAGCCCCTCACCCTATCCCAGGGTGTTATTTTGCATAAGGACATCATGATTGCTTTACAGAGTTACATGTCTGACACATAAACATTAAAAAAGAATTAGAAACGTCTGTGTAGATACAGAATTAGCACTACCCATGTGTAACACACATCCTTCTTGTGTCCCCAAAAATTTGGACCAAAACCCTGCAAGTTAGACATGGCAAAATATAGTATTAGGAGTTGTGCTAAAATCACAGAATCGTCATTTATTGATTACCCACAGTGTGCTAAACCGAGTGCTTTATAGACTTTAGCTCATTTAATCTTTTTTTTTTTTTTTTTGAGACGGAGCCTCAAGCTATCCCCCTGGGTAGAGTGCCATGGGATCACAGCTCATAGCAACCTCCAACTCCTGGGCTCAGGCGAGTCTCCTGCCTCTGCCTCCCAAGTAGCTGGGACCACAGGCGCCCGCCACATGCCCGGCCATTTTTTTTTTTTTGGTTGCAGCCATCATTGTTGTTTGGCGGGCCCAGGCTGGGGATTCGAACCCGTCACCTTAGGTGTACGTGGCTGGCACCTTAGCCGCTTGAGCCACAGGCGTCGAGCCAGCTCATTTAATCTTAATCAGAACTCCTTTTTACTGGTTGAGGAAACTGAATGTAGCCAAAAAAATAAAAAGAATAAGAACCCAGATCAAAGGATGCCCTCTGCCACATGCAGTCCTGGTCCCACTCTGTCATCACAGCTGCTGGTGCTCAGAGAATGTTTCCTTGGAAAGAGTAAGGAGGCTTTCTAGCTGGACTGGTGGCCCTGATTTCCTTAAGGATGGATGTTTCCATCGTCGACTTGAGGTTGTGTCCAACAAAACAAAACAGGGACTTAACAGAATAAGAAACAGGAGTCTGAGAAGCTCCCACTGAGGAAATCGCCACATTGCCAGTTTATGGTTTTTCTTACCTGTCCTAGTGCTACCATCTCTGCTCCCTCAAAATCCCCTAATACTTAGATTCTGGACCAATAACGTCATCCTTGACTGTGTACAAGTGTTTGCATCCATGGATGGCTTGTCTTCCCACAGAGACGGGACAGGGCTGAGGACAGTGGCTCAGGCGTGGGCACAAAGGCACACAGTGTCAGTGCAAGGCTTTGACTTCTTGTGATCTCGGGTCCGGCGGTTGGAGCTCCTGGAGGCCTCATGGCCTCTGTGGTTCCACCCTCTTCCTCACATGCTGATGAGAGTGACAACTGCCTGGCCTGTGCCAGTCACTGCGTCAGGTGCTGGGAAGACAGATATGTCCCCCGAGTTTACACCACCATGGATGTAAACTGGGGGAACAGAAGGAAACAAAATAAAACCTACATCAAGTATGTGGGTAACTGAATAGGAAATTTAAAAATCGTGGATGTGGCTCGGCCCCTATGGCTCAATTGGCTAAGGCGCCAGCCACGTACACCTAAGGTGGCGGGTTCGAATCCCCAGCCCGGGCCACCAAACAACAATGATGGCTGCAACCAAAAAATGGCCGGGCGTTGTGGCGGGTGCCTGTGGTCCCAGCTACTTGGGAGGCGGAGGCAGGAGACTCGCTTGAGCCCAGGAGTTGGAGGTTGCTGTGAGCTGTGATGCCAT
>CAUYQV010198550.1:0-11375 GCA_963574575.1 Galagoides demidoff | reverse complement strand
CTGGGACCACAGGCGCCCGCCACAACGCCCGGCCATTTTTTGGTTGCAGCCATCATTGTTGTTTGGCGGGCCCAGGCTGGGGATTCGAACCCGCCACCTTAGGTGTACGTGGCTGGCACCTTAGCCGATTGAGCCACAGGCGCTGAGCCAGAACCTGTATGTTTTTTGGAACCATTCTCTCACCAAAATACGTTTTTCATCATAAAATATTTCATAATGTATTTATAATTTTCCTGGATTGTCCCTAGAGCAATAGCAATAATCACTTGCATTTAAGTGTTTAATTTTCAAAATGATTTTTTTTAAATAAAGCATCTCACTTCTTTAATCTTGTGTATTAACCTGGATGGAGTTGAAACACATTCTTAGTAAAGTATCACAAGAATAGAGAAGCAAGAATCCAATGTACTCAATACTGAAGCCAGCTGACGATCTAACACATACCCACACAAGAAAAAACCGAATTCAATTCAAGTTGGAGGAAGGGGGAAGGAGGGAGAGGGGAAGGGGTGGAGGGAGAGGGATGGGTGTGCTCCTACTTAATGGGTACAATGTAAGGGGTGTGACACACCTCCTGGGGGCGGGGCACAGCTACAACAGGGATGCTACCTCACAAATGCAAACATTGCAACGTAATGATTGGTACCCTCATATTAATCTAAAATACAAATAAGTAAATAAATACATAACATAAAGCATCTCCATGTAAAGTGGAAAAGAGCTCCCAGAGGTAGATGACCCCAATGTCCATGTGAAAAGTTTCAGTGCCGTACTCTTCACCTTAAACACTTTGGGGCACAAGTACCACAGGGGACATTCACATAGATGATTTCATTTTGTTTTTTTCCTTGGGGAGCATGGAAAGGAGGATTTGCAAACAAAGACAATACTTTAATTTTAAAGAGAATGGAAAACACAGACTGCAGCGGGAGGGAGGCCGTGGTGGCCGCATGGACGCCGTGGCACCAGGAAAGCAGCATGGCCTGACAGCTCTTTCTCTAGGTCAGGCAGTAGATGGCCCTGGCGTCTCAACCCAGGATTGCCCTGATTTACCCTATAACCTCAAGGAAGCTAAATAAACTGAGCACCAGTTTGACTAATATGTCGTGTGGGGAAATTGCAGCATCTCTTTCTTGGGGTTCTGAGCACCAAATGTAATACTGCACAGACCGCAGGCCACTCAGTACCTGGCACACAGAGGGTACTGCTGAGAGGTGGCTGCTGTGATGCTTGCCGTTCACAGCTCGCAGGACTCCTGAGGGGACCCATCTTGTCAGGGAGCAGCCGCACCAACCACACGGAGCTGCCACGTTCAGCTCAGGGGGTCTGTCTATATTGCTGTTTAATAGACCTGAGAATTCAGGACAGGCCACAACCAGGAAACAGATTCGGACAGCTTGGAGAAATACAGAGAGGGGCTCCTTTCCTTCCTGGCCTTGTAAAAGCTCTCGCTGGCAAACACCTTCCTACGCTCCTACAGGATCCACCTGTGCGTTTCTCAGTGGCTCACCTGTAGAGATGTGCTCCTTAAGAAGAAAGTATTCCCAGGTGGTGCCTGTGGCTCAAAGGAGTAGGGCTCCAGCCCCACATGCCAGAGGTGGTGGGTTCAAACCCAGCCCCAAACAACAACTGCAAAAAAAAAGAAGAAAGTATTGCTTTTTTGGCTACTTGGTTGCCTAATATATTTTTAGAACTGAAGCCTTTTGTATTTTTTTTTTAATCAGATTTTATGTGATCATTTTTTTCAATCACTGTTCTTATTCCAAAAGTCTTGAACAGCCTGTAGTTTATCTTTCACTCTAATAAATTCAAATTCATTTTACCATGAAACTTTGACCTCCTTTGTGCTATATCTCTATCTACCAGCGACTCTAGAATCAATGAATGAATATAAGACATGCAAAGAAGTAAGAAAGTTGAGGTTTAAAATTATGAGCTACCCACCTAATTTGCACGAGGTCGGGATGTGTGGCGCACCTCCTGGGCACGGGACACAACTACAGCAGGGACTTTACCTAACAAATGCAAACACGTTCTAACCTTATCATTAGTACCCTCCTATTAATCTGAAATTTAAAAAATATATAATAAAATTATAAACCTATTAGGAATATCTTTATGAGCTAAAGAGGATGTGTTAGCTCATGCAATCGAAACCTCTACTCTAGGTTGTCAAGAATGGTAGGAAGTTGTACCTTCAAGAACACTGAATATGGTCCCATAGTGGGTGGGACCTTATATAGTGACACATCGCACAAAAATATTTCCTACCTCCCCTTTCCCCAACTTTCCCTTATTCCCTTCCTCCACTCCAGCAAATATCATGGAGTATATTCCTATCAGTAATACAGGGCACTGCCAAAATAATTTTTGTTGTGATCTCTTGGAAAGTCCTCAAATAGCACCCTTCTTTGTATAAATTCAGAGCCAATTAAGAAAAGAAGAGAAAAATAAGTGGAGACCATTCTGGTGGCAGGAAGAGACACTCACGAGACCCAGAAAGCCACACGTTGGAGACAGCAGAGCAGAGTGACCAGAGGGGGTGGCATCCCACTGACACAACATCAGCCTTGGACCGTGAGACAAAACAACAAGCTTCTTGTCCTTGGGTGTCTTCTATTGTCACTCATGCCAAGGTGGGTTGTGGAGACAGTGTCGCATCTGTGTGTAGGTAAATCCCAGCATGAGGCAGGCCGAGCCCAGTGGCCCCTGTAACGAGGCTTCTCTCCTCTGTCCTCCCCTCACCCCCAGCTTGGCAGGAGCCCAGCACAAAGCTTGCCCCAATGGCCCCCACTAGGATTACGAAAACCTTCCAGATAGCTGCTTCTGGAAAACACTCTAGATGGTTTTTGATGCAAAGGTGAGAGGAATAGGATCGGGAATAAATAACTAAATTGAGGCTAAAAGGGAATAAATAACTGAGATAAAAAGGAGTGAAGAAATCAGCTCCTTCTTTATTACCCTGGAATCTAACCCTGATCCACAGCAACCTCCATTTCTTCACAAACCCCATTTTGGCATCCTGTCTACACACTCCCCTGAATCCAATCTTGGCTTGCTGGGATTGGTCTTTTCTTTCCCATCTCAGCCCACACAGCTGGGAGTTCTGCAGAAGCCGAAGTCTGCCAAAAACAATAGCTTTCCTAAATGTCCAGCAGCAAGGGAATTGGTATATAAATTATGCAGCATCTGGTGGACGGAGTATTAGTCAATCATTAAATGTGATAAACATGAAGCCTTGTAACAACATAGAAAATTTCCCTGAAATAATGTTACCAATGAAAAAACAAAAAGCAAATTATAAAACTGTATCTGCAATGTGGCCAGCACAAGGACTCCCCTATAACCCGAACTTTACCTTACAAACACAAACAGAGTAACCTAATCATATATACCCTCATATTAACCTGAAATACGAAGAAAAAAAAAAAGAGAATACAGTTCAGATTAATTCTGGAAAATGAGAAGCAATTTGGGGGTTAGAGTAGTGGAATTCAACAAGCATTTTTGTTGTTTAATTAAAGCTATTTTTTAACCTAACAAATGCAATCAGTGTAACCTGGTTCTTTGTACCCTCAATGAGTCCCCAACAATAAAAAAAGAAAGAAAAAGAAAAAGAAAAAAAAAGCCATTGCATGGTTAGGTGATAAAAGGAACAGCTGTTCTTACTCCAAGATAGTACAAAGGGGTGGTAACACCCCTCTTCGCCATCCATGAGGATCACCCCAGTTTAGAGCGGGGAGAAGCCTGGCAGAGCTCCGAGAGGGGCCTGATTCCAGACACCCCACGGTCTACACTGATTCGGAGTCGGAACACAAATCCTGCTGTTGCTTCCATATGTCTTTGCTTTATATATTTTTAAGTCGTTTAAGATTCTGAGCATTTTGCATTTTGGCGGTGGCGCTGTCTCCTTAGTAACTCAGACAGCTAAATAGAAACGCTCCCAGCCTCCTTCTCTCTGGTGATCCTGGTTAATGTGACATGGTCACAGAGGCTAATGGAAAATCTTTGTCCCTCGATCATTTGGACAGATCAGTATAACTCTCTATCAACAGAATTTATGAACGTGGGGTTTGCATTCCTTTCACTGCTCTGGAAGGCATCCCTACCAGGGTCGACCGCTAGCTGTTTTTGTCATCGTCTTGAAATGTACAAAGGGAATGCATACATGAAAAGCGTTGAACTCCACTAGGATACAAATTCATGCACACCGCGCATAGTTCTTACTTTGAAACATTTTATATCTCAAAAAGCTGGATAGTTTATCATCATCCTCATATCTCTACCCTAACAGCTCTGTCCTCCAGTGTGAAGGAAAAAGGTAATCAGTAGCTGTCATCCGAGCACACTGAGGCCCTGTCCCTGCTCCCCTGATGTGAATTCTATGAAGGGAACTTCCCTCAGATATGAACTCCCAGCTCCAGGATTTCAAAATGCCCATAGAGTTAAAGCAACTTCCAATAAGACCCTCAGACAAAGAAGAGAAACCCATCCTGGGAGCCAGTCAGACAGAAGGGCAGAGAGGACGACAGCTGAGCAAACTGTCGGTATCCTCGCTCAGGGGGATGAGAACAGGGAAAAACAGAAGCGGCCACTGGATGAGATTAATGAATTTCTGACTAGGGAATTTGACCCTGAAGCTCATTTCTCAGTTCGGTGGGGACAGGAACAAATCAGAGGCAGCTGACAGACGCGTGGGGCACCCTGGGAGGCAGGGTGCTCGGAAGCAAGGCCGGCCCCAGGCAGCTGTCTTCCCTGTGACTTCACACTCAGCCCCTGTGGGGGACCAGTCAGCGCTGGTCTTGGCTGTGGACAACTACTTACCCGCTTTCCAACTTCCTTTACCACCTCTAGCCCTGTTTTCTGACCTCGTTCCATGTCAGATGCAATTGCCTAAATTTCTATTCCCTTCTTTGCTCTCTACAGCATTTTCTTTTTCCCCTGTATTAAAACTTGTCAATTTTTAGGAATTTTAATTGTGCTGGTTTCCACCATCATGCTTTGAGTGTTTCTGGAGGACAATGTCCTTTCTGTATGTGTTTCTCCATTCACGATACCCAGTAAGGTCTCTAACGCCTGGTAGGTCCCTAACGCCTGGTAGGTCCCTAATGCCCAGTAGCTCCCTAATGCCTGGTAGGTCCCTAACACCTGGTAAGGTCCCTAATGCCCAGTAGGTCCTTAACGCCCAGTAGGTGTTCAATGACCTTTTGTTGTACTAATATTGACTTCCTTTTTTTTTTTTATGTTTAACTTCTACTTTATTTCTTTTATTTCAGATTGATACGAGGGTACAAATGTTTAAGTTACACTGTTTTCATTTCTAAGGTAATTAAAAAGATTATTTCTTATGGTGGACAACTCCTTTGTGAGGTGTGGCTGGGGAAATAGCCATGAAGCAGCTGCAGGGGTCACGTATTGCTAAGAAGAGCGTGTTAAAGATGCATTCGGTACCTAATGCACCTGACTGGGCACTCCTCTTGGCTGAGGACTGGGTCTGAGTGGTAAAAAGGACAGCTCCTCTCTCTCTCTGTGGGCCTTCCTGTCTAGAAAAAGAGCATTCTGGTCATCTCCATGTTAGAAAGTCAATACGAGTTGTTCACTGTAAGAAATAATCTTTTATTTACCTTCTTCTACAATCCTGTTTCGAATGCCCTGGGATTCAACAGCAAACACAAAGAGGAAACCATAGCATTTGGAAGGTATAAGTTATCTGGCAGGCTACAGCCGGGTATGGGGCCTGACACGGAGCCATATAATAACTGGCATTATTGAACCTGAGCGTCTACACCCGGCAACAATGGGAGATACTCAATATTAACGAGAATATGGTGGGAAGTTTTAACATGAGCATTAAGCTGTATTTTCCACATGATCATCACACCCCAAAGGATAGGAGTTAATCCTCATTAAAATGGAAACTTATTCTATACTTGGAAACGCAGCATTTTCTTCTGAATTCATTAAAATGTTGCAGTGGTACTTCCAGTTTGAGATGCAAGAATTTAATAAAAAATGGTTTCTCCTGTCTTTCATGTTGAATTAATGAAAAGTCGAACTATAAAATTCCACATTGAAAAATCAAAAGCCTCCTAATAAAACTCGAATTCAGAAATGTTGCTGAGACATTTTGAATTGTATAAAGAGAATTAACACCATGATTGTTGCCTGCATTCAAGATTCCAATGCTTATGCAATTTTTGTAAGTTAAATTCAAACAAGTTCTTCGTTTGTTATTTAAGTGAGCTAAAAGGGAGAATACAAAGAAGCAGGTCTGACCAGTACAAGGTCACTAACCTTAAAGGCGCTATTTTAGAAAGACCAGGAATCTTGAGTGATTGAAACTTGGACAAAGAGGGAAGTGAAGAGTTATGAAAAAGTCCTGGTATGCTAAAAGCAAGTGGTCTTAAAATTCCCTTACAAACCTTGAAGGAGCTAAAAAGCTTTGGACTACTCACTGTTTCTCTTTCCAACAGATGAATAATAGTATTTTAATAGTTCTTCAACTGAAGTGTTTTATAGGAATATTGCAAAGCTCAGAAGAGTCAATAAAAGCTGAGCAATTAAAGGAAAAAGCATGAGCTTCAGATTCTTACAAATTTGGGTTCACTTGTAGGGTGACCAGCTTGCATGTAACCAAAGGATTTCCCAGGACGTAGGACAT
Organism: Galagoides demidoff; assembly: GCA_963574575.1. Lineage (NCBI taxonomy): Eukaryota > Metazoa > Chordata > Mammalia > Primates > Galagidae > Galagoides > Galagoides demidoff. The sequence goes on along the minus strand of CAUYQV010198550.1, from coordinate 4,714 downwards.
TTGGGGCTAAATCCAGGACAGTCCTAGGCAAACTGGAATGGCCGATCACCCACTTTCTAGCTCTGGAACTTACTAGTTCATCCCAAATACTACCCCAAGTTTTAGTTCCCTCCTCTCTAAAATGGAAACCAGGGTTGGCGTGAAAGCCTAAAATGGTACGTATAGTTTCTGAGATGTTCAAAGTGTATTTGGCAGGCAGCTTTGATGACAGAACTATTAAGCAAGAAAATGAAAATAACACCAACACTCGATATTTGGCCCTTTTTTTAGAGAAGAGATTTTGATTATTGGACTCTATTCTTTCCCATGTAACCAAATATACTCTTCATATTTCAAAATTTTTTCAATTCACTGGGGTTGTGAAAAACTGTAAATCCTCCCAAATGTCTAGGATCTGAATAGAGTCACTGATTTCTTTTAAGCGTCTTTAGAAAATTGATTCCAAAGGAGAATAAGTTTCCCCTTTATCTGAAATCCCACACATTGTGAGAACCCATTCATGGGCTTGGAGCAGACTACGATTGGTGCAGATGGAAACCATCTTTGGTCGCGATCTACTGTAGACAAATCTAGAGTGATGTCCCGATCCAAAGGCTGCTCTGGACAGGGGGCAGCAGTGTGAGCCACCCAAGATGCTGTCCCACGCATGTTTGAGTTGTGAAAACAAAGCACATCCTTGGATCAGGATGAGCGATGTCAGAAATTATGACCAGCCCAAGAAGGAACTTTCAGGAGTTATGTGAAGAGTGTGTTAGCTCCCACTGACTTTCTGGGATCAGGGGTTGGCTATGGTCCCAATAAAAAACTGGAGTGAACCCACTGTTTACCACACCTGTGGAGCATATGGCATGGGTACAAGTCAAATCTATCATGTATAGAACTTAAATGTATTAACACTATAATCAAGTAAATGAGGCGAAAGCTACATTAATTAGTTTGATGTGAGCACGCCAAAGTGTATAAAAAATCAACACATTGTACCCCACAAATGCATAAATGTTTTCATGATCTGTATATATGACTTAACAAAAGAAAAAAATTTAAGAAGAAAAAAACTGGAGTGAAAACCAAAAAAAAAGAAAACGTGAGGGACTAGATAGTCAAACATCCGAGCCGGCCCACATCACAATGATGATCTCCCCGACCAGAGCAAACGTCAAAAATGAACCAGGAAAATAATTGCTGTTTACTTTCTAGTAGGCAAAGTAGCTGCCAAAGTGGGGTTTCCATCTGGCTTTGGGATCTGGGAAAGTTACTGTGACCGGTGGCAAAGCAGGTTTAGGGTGAGGACTTAGATTGTGGCACCAGGAGATGTCTGAAATCTGATGGTTTCCAAAAGATGCTCCTTAAAATTGAATGTGATGTCATTAGTTATGTTTAATATGAATAATAGGAATGAATAAGAATAAAAGAATTTGTAGGAGGAGTACAAAGCCACATTTCTCCTAAAATTTTCATTTTTTCTTGTTAAAAAGAGTGTTTTTTTCAATTCTAAGAGAGTCTTTCTCTAACAAATGCAACCAGTGCAACCTAATTCTTTATACCCTCAATGAATTCCAAACAATAAAACATACATATGTATATTTTAAAATGTGCTTTTTAATCAACTTCATATTCCATGCACTTGGGGAAAGAAGATGGGTAAAGAGCAAACCTCTAACTTCCTTCTCCTGTCCCCTTCCACATGATACCACGTCTGATGGGATAAATATAAAGATGATTCATGAGAGCCGACCAACCTTTTAAAAACTATCTACCGACAATGAGATTACAAATGACCCCAATAAGAAACAAGGTAAGAACGTAGCTGAAGCATCTAAGATGCCCAAATAGCAAAGTCTCCAGAAACTCAGGTTTCAGGAGGTAAAGAGAAGGATAGGAGGAAATAGCACACAAGGAGAAAAAGACAAGACAGCAGTTGGCTCAAATCTCTAACATGAAGAGACCTAGACGTCTCAGATAGCTGAGAAATGGCAAACGTGCTTAGAGCACAAACAGATTTTTGGTTATACTGAAGAAATAAAGTAGCAAGAATTGTACATCCCGGCTGCCTGGGCTGCTGAAGGAGCCACACACCCTGAAGATCAAGATCACCGACCAGCTGCAGCCTGTCCACAGAGAAGGTTCCGGATGGTAAAGACAGAAAACGATTAGGTCACATGAGGAATAGATGAGGTACAGGAATTGTTTAGCAGAAGAAGAGTTGCAGGGAGATCATTATCTCCAACCACCTGAAAGCTGAACTTACAGAAACAGCACCGCTTCGCTTTGCTCTCCATGTGGGCTAATCCTCATGTGACCTGCAGTGCTGAGTGAGGCCCAGAGCCCAGGTGGAATCAGAACTAGAACACATATTGTTTGAAAGTTTGCAAAGTCCAAGGTTATAATTTTTTTTTAAGGAAAGAGGTATGAAAACAGTACAATGTAACCCATGTTTGCATTAATGTATACAGCTATCAATTAATTAAAAAAAAGGAAATAATAAAAAAAAGAAAAAAAAAAGGAAAGAGGTGGTAGAGCCAAGGTACAAAACCAAAATAATCAGTGAGAACTAAGAAGCAGGGGGCCACTTATAGCAAACAGAAAATAGAAGTCCTGGAGCTGGGAGTGGTGGTGCACGCCTGTTGTGCCAGCTGCTTGGGAGGCTGAGGCAGGAGGATCACTTGAGCCCAGGAGTTTGAGGCTGCAGGAAGCTACCACTGCACTCCAGTTTGGAAACAGAATGTGATTCTGTCCCAAAAAAAAAAAGAACTAGAAATTAAATCACTGGTGAGGGAGGAATGATTCCTTTATGTGTGTGTGTGGGTAAGAGACAGAATAAACATTTTTTTTTTAAATGGAAGTCTCAAGGCACCCTCTCTACATTCCAGTGAGAGGAGAATGAAGCTTCATATCCACCATTTCTGTATGTGGAACAGATGATGGATTTTTAGTCTTATAACAAGAAAGGAATTGATTTCCAATTCAGAATATTTTAATGAGAGAGAGAGGATCGAATTCAAATATCCAAAAGTAAAGTAGGAACCAAGACCCAGAGTCAAAATGGGAGAAGTTGGCTCAGCACCAGTGGCTCAGCGCTAGGGCACCCACCACATACACTGCAGCTGGCGGGGTCGAACCCAGCCCAGGCCTGCCAAACAACAATGACAAGTGCCACCAAAAAATAGCCAGGCGTTGTGGCAGGCACCTGTAGTCTCAGCTACTTGGGAGCCTGAGATGATAGAGTCACTTAAACCCAAGAGTTTAAGGTTGCTGTGAGCTGGGACGCCACAGCGCTCTACCCAGGGCAACACAGTGAGACTCTGTCTCAAAAGAAAAAAAAAAGGGAAAAGTCAAAAGAGGCAAAGGACACAAAGGCTGAGAGTGCACAGACACAGGCAGAGAGCCGCGGAAGAATGACAAGTCACAGCGACGACACCGACAGTGAACTTAGGTAGCTTTCCAGACATTTGGAAATTTCATGTATGTTTAAAGGGGCCACAATTCCTAGGATAGAGATTTTTCTGGGAAGAAGGATCTTTGGAGTCACCCATTTCTAGAAGAAGGCCTCAGCCCTGCAATTGTAGGTGCGTGGCACATGCTCTTTGGTGTCACCTCACCCTATGGAGAAGGAGGCCAAGCTGATCTGGAAGTGACTAACCTGACCGGACGCATCCCAGCAACTTTGAGTTGTCATGGCAGAAAGCCCTTCTGCCAAGGCATGCAAGATCGGCTCAAGGTAATGTCCCCAAAACATAGGAAATAACCTGTTGACGACTAACTTTTATTCCTGTAGAGTGGAACTGACCTTCACTGAGGAGACTCTCAAGTCCTTACAGTAAGTGCTGCTGGTAGAAGAATATGGTCCCCTCCATGACGTGGGTGTTGGCCTGGGCTCCGTGGAACAAGTCACATCAGAAGTGAGCAAGACCCTTTCCCTCAGAAAGGTCAAGCCTCATGGAATATATATGTTTCTACTTTTCCTTCTTGAAACCAGCTAATGCTGTAAGACTCATCTTCTACAATAATAAAAAATGGCTACACGTATTGGTGAATCATTCCCTGTTGCTCAACAGAGGGGAATGATTCACCAATACGTGCAGCCATTTTGTATCATTGTAGAGGATGAGTCTCCCAGCAAAATCACTCCCCTCTGATCTTAAGAAGTTGCCTTTCTTGAGCACAGTGTCATTGGTGGGCTCCCTAACTCAGAACCCTTGAGGTTTTCCCAGCAAGTGTCCTGTTGCAAGCTTTAGTGTTTTGTTCAAGAGATGGTTCAATACAATGTTTTTCAACCTTTTTTTAAAAATATTTTATGTAAGGTCTTTTAATTAACAGGAAAATATGGAACATTTCAGGAATTTGGGTGTCATCCTTGCACAGGGGCCAAGCTAATCTTCTCTGTATCATTCCAATTTTAGTATATGCTGCCGAAGCAAGCACATTTTTTCACCCTTTTCAACCTCTAGCAGCACCCTTGAACTTACAGTTACACTTACATAGCACACTTAAATTATGTTGATCCAAAAAAAGAACCAAAAAAAAGGAATATATTTACTGTGCTTTGAACTTCTTTCAAAAATAATTCAATTAATGATCTTTTTTTTTTTTTTTTTTTTGAGACAGAGCCTCAAGCTATCCCCCTGGGTAGAGTGCCATGGCATCACAGCTCATAGCAACCTCCAACTCCTGGGCTCAAGCGAGTCTCCTGCCTCCGCCTCCCAAGTAGCTGGGA
>CAUYQV010198548.1:0-16417 GCA_963574575.1 Galagoides demidoff | reverse complement strand
ATTAATGCACTTCTGGGGTACAGTGTGGGGTTTTCACATACAATCTGAAATACTTCCATCAAACTGATCAACACAGCCTTCATGTCATTTTCTCAGTTATTGTTTTAAAACGTTCTGATTCTACTCTTCAGGTTTATGTTTTAAAACTCCAATACAGCAGAGAAAATTTTTTAACAGCTTTATTGAGATAGAAGTCACATGCCATGAAACTCAACCACTTAAAGTGTACAATTCAATGGCTTTTAGTATAAACACAGAGTTGTAAAAAACCAACTGCTTTTTGCACTTGGTGTTTTGAGAGGCGAGGATGGAAAAAAAGTAGAAAGGAGGGACTTTTATAGAAACTACCACAGTTTCAGAGATTTAAGTCCCATCTTCCAAAGCTAACCTGCAGGAATTATTTCAAGGCTTACTGTCCTTTGGACAACTGGTTAAAATCCGGAGATTCCTGTTTAGTCTTCATTCTCAAATGACTATACCCTCCAGCTCTATAGCTTTGCACTCACTCTGGCCCACTGCTCTTTCCTGTTCCCTCCAACTATATAACCTTCAGATCCACAGACCTCCAAAGCACATGGTTCTCTCTAATGCAGAGCTTCTGCACAGTATGCAAAGTGTCACCAACAGGTGACAGGTATGCTGAGATGCTGATCCTCCAGTCTGCGGGGAAGCTACTGAGGGCCTAGGCAGTGCCTCTACAGGGCCTCTTCAGTAATTTTTAAGGGTCACAACATATAAAAGGGTAGGCAGCATTGTTCTAGTTTGACTTACTCAGTGAGCAAACATATTGTGACACCAACTATGTTCCAATCATTCTGCTAGGCACTGAGAAAATGTATATAAAAAGATAGTCCTTTACAATCTGTAAAAACCAGACATGTAAGTAATTGCAACATACTGTGATAGGAGCTCCAAGATAATGATGCAACAGAATTTAACAAAGAAAACTCCTGGACTTAGTTTGAGAAATAAAAGAGGAAAGCAATAGGAAAGCAGATGAGAAATGGCTGCCTCTAGCTAAGGAACAGCTTTCTCGGGGAACCTGGAAGGCAAGTGTCATGAAGATAGAGACAACTTCTACCCTGATTATACCATATCCCAGCACCAGCACAGTCCCTCATTCATCCAGATTTGAGACACATTCTGTCAAACGAACAGAGTTTATACTCCTCTTCTTATGCAATGTGACCCAGTAACCAAGGTTTCGCTTATGTCAGTCTCTGCAGAATTACAAAACCACTGGGAACATTGATCTTTGTCTTTAGTCTGCTGGGATTAATTGATCCCCCTCTGGGGACTCTGATAATCTGGTATTTCTCAATTCTGAATTAAATCTAAACATAAAAATTCATTTAATCAAGTCAATATATATTTATTCTATGCCCACTATGATCGAAAGATTTTATTAGATTTCATAATACTAATTTTAAAATGCTATCTGCCAAATAAACTCTGGTAAGAAAAGTGAGATTCTAGAAAAGTCATGCTTTTAAAAAAGAAAGAAAGAAAGAAAAGACCTAGTTCTCAGAAGAAATAATTAAGAACTGCCTATCCTAGAAAGAGATATGTATGTAATAAAAAAAAAAAGCTTAAGTTGAGAAGTTGAGCTCAGAAAAGGGAAAAACTCATGATAGCAAATCAAAGAAAAAGCAAAGCAAAGCAAGTGCAGATGGTCACAATTCATTTTATATCTTTCTGATAACGTGACAGCTTTCGACCTTACTTTCTGCAACAATCAGTCTTAGAATTCATATTTTCCTCGCGTTTTATTTCCTGCTACATTATAAGTACAAACAGCTCAAGACAAATAAAAACAAACTCTCACACTAGAGAGTGAACAAAGAGAAAACTATAGAGAACAGAGCTACAGCTTAGCACCTTCAATTCACGCTGAACTATAAAAATACCACTGACGCACAGCTGTCAAATGTAGCCAAATCCAGAAATGTGGAAGGAGGTTAAATGTATAGGAAACAAGAGCACAAACAATACCCAACAATAAAGGGTATAATGTTTACCCTGTCATACTTACTCCCAGAGATTCATATCCAGAATTGCTGGTAGCCGCAACAATACTACAGGCAGAAAGAATGCTACTCCTCTCCTTAAAACCGGTTCTCTTCCTGCCAGTTAGAAGTCTCCTTTTTGAGCACTGCATCCCATCAAATTAAACCGGCAAAATTCCCTGAGAATATGAATACTTATAAAGTTTTCGTCATGTCTGCCCTATATTAGTCTATTAACTCTAAATCTTTTGCTTGGAGTGAAAATTCATACTTCAGAAGGAAGAAAATCAAAAGCAGAAAGAAATGATTCTTGAGAAGCAGGTGGGCAAGCATACGACAAACTATGAGGTGACTAAACAAAGCCGAAAATTAGAATTTGAAATCGAATTTCATCTACAATCCCCAAATCCTAATTTTAGTCATTTTATCATTTATATCCTTCCTCCACCTCCATGCTCACCCCGACATGACGAAAGCTCTTAAAAGAACTATTTGAATATAGCAGAACTGACTGGTTTAGTTTTAAGTATTTCTTCCTGTATCTGGGAGGCTCATAATTGGTGAAGTGTTTCAAAAGACGAAAAGCAAAAGGAAATTGAATGAGGGGGCTGGATTATGTTATTTGAGTCTAAGATTTTATAGGCAAACAGGACATCTGTGAAGTCTAGTGAATCAGCAAGAAAGAATATAAATTTACCAAATATTCTAGTGATTAAGAGAATTTTAATGAATTTCACTTTTTCCTTGGGCTTGTATTCAGTATTTGCTGAATTGTACAATTAGGTAATATATTATCTTACAAGTTGAATATCTGAGATCACTTTCATTAAGAACAAAATTATTCCTTATACAAACACATTTACTTTACTTCATGTTTATTACAAACTTCTGTCACTGTGAATAACAGTACAGATAGCGGCACAGATTATCAATGGAATTGATAACTGAAGAGATCAACTATTAAAATTGTACATGATCACTTGATATTTTTGTAGTTTGGTCTCTGTACAGAGTTATTTCTTTGGCAGGTAATTTTTTTTATAACCAATGGTATCTGAATGATACCTTGAAATAAATGTTGTATGTTATGAGAGTATGTTTCTCACAAATGGAATCTACACCTGCCCAATATGTTTTTCGACATCTTTAACTGGATTTCCTGGAACATATATTATATTATTGCTCATGATCTCAAACTTTTCACTGTCTGCTTCACATACCTTTTTTGCTCAAAACTGAAGACAAAATAGAGAACACAGCACTATTTCTCCGTGAGTAACTATCTTTCAGAGGAAACTTTCTGAAATATTTGGACAAAAATACATACAATTTGCATAACTAAACTTGTAACTGACCCTTGCTTAATTAAGTTTTATCATAACTCAATGCCCATATCTCAAAACAAGGCCGTGCATTTCAAAGCACAATCACGGATACAGTTTGTTGGCTTTCAGAAAGTCATTTTGACAGTGTATATAGTGTTTTAAGGGTGCAAAACGAAATCGGATTCCCTTATTCAATTGTATTGTTCTTCACAAAGAAATAATTTTTGCTTCCATAAGCTTTTTAAAAATATTAGTTGCTCTTTTCTTCTTTTACATATTTCTCTTCGTTATTTTCTTCCTTCTACTTACTCTACATTTAATTTGCTCTTCTTTTCCTAGTTCCTAAAGGTAAAAACTTAAATCATTGATTTCAAATCTTTTTTCCCTTTTAGCATGAGCACTTAAAATTACAAATTTCCCTCAAGTACTGCTTTAACTCCACCCTGCAAATTTTGATATGTTGTGATTTAATTTTTGTTTAGTTCAAAATATTTTCTATTTTCCTGTGTGATTTCTTCTTTAAAGTATGTCTTACCACAAAAGCATGAAGTTTAATTTCCAAATATTTGGAGAATTTCTTACATATAGTTCTGTTACTGATTTCTAGTTTGCTTCTACTGTAGTCACAAAACACATTCTCCGTGATTTCAATCTTTTTACATTTACTGAGACTTTTCCTACAGGCCAGAATATGGCCTACTTTGGCAAATGTTCCATATACACTTTAACAGAATAGGTTTTCTGCTACCAAGAGTAGTCTGTAAAAATCAATTCAGTAAGGTTGGTTGATACAGTTTTTCGAATCTTCCAATTCCTTTCCAATTTTTCCTATTCTATCAATTCTGAGTGATGAGGAGTGATGAAATCTTCTACTTAATTATGGATTTATCTATTTGTTTTTAGTTCTTTTGCATTACGCATTTTGAAGCTGTTAAGTCTGCACTGATTTAAGATTTGAATGTCTTCTTGATGCCACAGACCTGTACCAGTGTGTGGCCTGTTAAGAACTGGGCTGTACGGCAGGAGATGAGCAGCAGGTAGATGAGTGAAGCTTCACCTCTATTTACAGCAGCTCCCTGTTGCTGGCATCACCACCTGAGCTCCGCCTCCGGTCACATCAGCGGTAGTGTTAGATTCTCATAGCAAACCCTACTGTAAACTACAGATTCGAGGGATCTAGGTTGCATGCTCATTATGAGAATCTAATGTACTCCCACATCCTCAGACCATGAAAAAGTTGTCTTTTATTAAACCGGCCTCTGGTGTGATAAAGGTTGGGGACCAGTGAGTATTGAGAATCTAATGTACCCCTACATCCTCAGACCATGAAAAAATTGTCTTCTATTAAACCGGCCTCTGGTGTGATAAAGGTTGGGGACCAGTGAGTATAGTGGCTCATGCCTATAATCCTAGTACTCTGGAAGGTCAAAGCAGATCACTTGTGCTCAGGAGTTAGAGACCAGCCTCAGCAAAGTGAGACCCTGTTTCTACTAAAAACAGAACAATGAGCTGGGCATTGTGGCCAGTGCCTATAGTCTTAGCTGCTCAGGAGGCCAAGGAAGGAGCATCACTGGAGCCCAGGAGTTTGAGGTTGCTTTGAGCTAAGCTGACGCCATGGCACTCTAGCCTAGGACAACAGAGTAAGACTCTGTCTCCAAAAATAAATAAATACATAAATAAAAAGTTTGGGGACCATTGCTCTATTAGATATCTACTGCTGTATATCAAATTACTCCAAAATGTAGCAGTTGAAAAAGAACAAAGATTGGGTGGCACCTGTGGCTCAGTGAGTAGGGCACCGGCCCCATATACCAAGGGTGGCAGGTTTGAACCCAGCCCCAGCCAAACCGCAACAGAAAAATTGCCCAGGCATTGTGGTGGGCACCTGTAGTCCCAGCTACTTGGGAGGCTGAGGCAAGAGAATTGCCTAAGAGCTGAAGGCTGCTGTGAGCTGTAACGCCCCAGCACTCAACCGAGAGTGACAAAGTGATACTCTGTCTCTAAAAAAAAAAAAAAAAGAAAAGCTCCTTTTCTCTCTCTCCTGGCTCAGAGTTTCTCATGAGGTAGCTCTTAACATGTTTGCTGGGGCTGCAGTACCTGCTCCCAAGATGGCTAACACACAGGCTCTTGGTTAGAGGTCTCAGTTCCTCACTATGTTGACCTCTCTTCATGACATGGCAGCTCTCCTCTCCCAGAGCTACTGACTGAATAAAGAGCAACTAAGTTAGAAGCCACAATATCTTTTATCTCTACCACCATATTCTGTTCCTGAGTTACAAAGTCCAATCCACATTCATGGGGAGAAGAATTAGACTCCTTATCTTAAAGAAAAATAAAACATACCGTGAAGGCTATGTTAACCAGTTTGATGAAAATATTTCAAATTGTATATAAAACCAGCACATTGTACCCCATGATTACACTGAGGTACACAGCTATGATTTAATAAAAAAGAAAGAAAGAAAAATCTAGCCAGGTGTCATGGTAGGTGCCTGTAGTCCCAGCTACTCAGGAGGCTGAGGCCAGAGAACTGCCTAAGCCGGGGAGATGGAGGGTGCTGTGAACTGTATGATGGTTCAGCACTCTATCAAGGGCCATAAAGTGAGACTCTGTCTCTACCAAAAAAAAAAAAGAAAAGAAAGGAAAATCAAACAATTTGAACACATGCTTTAGAATCACCACAACCATCATGAAATCCCATCTTTAATGCTGGTTATATTTCTTGCTCTCAATCTACTTGGTCTGATATTGATATAGCCACTATAGCTTCCTTTTAATTAGTATTTGCATAGTTTACATTTCTTTATCCTTTTAGTTTTAACTTATGCCTTTATATTTTAAATGCATAGGTAACATATAATTGCAGGTGGCAAATAGTTGGGTCCTGCTTATAGATGGCATAGTTTATGTTTTCCATCCTGACTCCTTTAAATGGATTGGTCAAACCATTTATACTTAACATAATTACTGATGGGGTAGGCTCAAATATAGTACTTTGATATATTCTTTTCGGTTTTTTTTTTTTTTTGATATTTTTTGTCTCATTCTTTTTCCCATTTTTCCTTGCTCCCTCTCTTCTTTGGGGCTGAATATTTTGTTATTTCATTTATCCATTTGCGTTTTAAATATATCCCTTTATTTCTTTACTAGTATTTACAATATGCATTTTTAATTTGACACAGTGTACAGGGTGAGCATCCCTAATTTAAACATCCAAAATACTAAATATTCCAAAGTCCAAAAATTTTTTGATACCAACTAATTCTCAAAGGAAATGCTCAGTGAGGCATTTCAGATTTGGGGCTTCAAATTAGGGATGCTCATTTGCTAAGTATACCACAAATATTCCAAAATGCAAAATAAACAAACAAAAATTTACAAAATCCCAAGCACTTTCGGTCCCAAACATTTTGGATAAGGGATGCTTAACTTGTATCTTCAAATAATATAAGGTCACTTCACACACATTGCAAGAAATAAAGGGAACCTCCAGGCTTAAGGCAAAACTTGGCCTTCTGGGTCCTTAAGTGTGGTCTTTTGACTAATCTAAATTTTACAGAACAAATCCTTTTATTAAAACGGGTGCAGGAGAGAAAGATGAAGCTTTTCTTGCTTCCTTTGGTGCTTAAAAAAAAGACTCTTGACATCAAAAGGCCATAGGTTCTTCCCTGATGAATAGGGAAAGAAGTCTTTTGTATTTACCCATATATTCACCACTTCCAATGTTCATTATTCTTTTGTATATATCTAAGTTTCCATCTGGGACTTTTTTTCTTCAGCCTGAAAATTTTCCCATTACATTTCTTGGTGTGCAGGTCTGCTGGCCATGAATTCTCTTAGCTTTTATTAGTTTGTAAAGATCTTGGTTCTGTCTTCATCTGGTATATTACTTTATATTGGCTGTTTTTTCCTTTAGCATCTTAAACATGTTATTCCACAGGCTTCTGCCTGCCAAATAATCATGGTAAGATAACATTTACTGAACACTAAATACCTTCATCTGTTACTTAATCCTTTTAGCAAACCCACAAATTAGAAACTATTATTATATCCATTTTACAAATAAGGAAACTGAGTACTTGAAGGTTTACACCATTATCCAAAGTCATTCAGCTGCTATACAGCTGAGATCTAAACCCAGGCAATCTAATTCCAGAGCAATAGAGATTTGCTGGCTCACCATAGCATAGTGGTAAAAAGCCTAAGCTCTGGAATCACAAAAGGAAACACCATTAATTCTGCCTACTGAGGCCAAGGAAGAGAAAACATTTGGGTTATACCTAAAGGATGAATAAAATTTCTCCATGCAGAAATGGGGAAAAGCAACCACAAAATGACGTAATTAAGACAGTGCAATGAAATGGCAACGTGTGTTCAGGGTGCCGAGACCTTCTCTGATGAGGTTATAACATAAAATCACTGGAAGCCTGGGAGGGATAAAGCTAGAAGTCAGCTGGGGTCATTTCTAGCACAACCTTCATGGGAGTGTATATTTTATACTGTACTGTAATAGTTTCCAAACTTTTTCATGTTATAGCACACAAAGAAAATAACGTTTGTATAGCATACCGCAGTGAATAGATGCACCTGCTTGTTGCTGGAGTCTACTGGGGACTGGAGGAGCCCACTGGGGATGGAGGATGCCCAGGATCTACTGCCTCCTCCCCCTAAGGATGAGGAGATTGGCTGTGGACTGTGATGAAGACAGCAGGGGTTCCAGTTTAGATGTATAAAGGATGAGGAGAGATGCCATGACAGGAGATAGAGAATTGAAGCTAGGGGCTGGGGAGAGAGAGTGAGTTTAATACCAGATATGCTGAGTCAGGGACTTGCAAGACATTTGCAACCCTTTGTAATACCTTACTGGAGAGCAGGAGGCAGGTCTTACCTATTACCCGACTCATCAACCCACACTGTCCAAAATCCTTGTTTCCTTCTCTTCTTTATTACCCCTACTGTTGTTTTCAAGCAGCATGCCCAGTATCTTTCGGATGCATGAAAAATAAACACTATTGAAAATGTCTGGGGAAATGTATCCATGAGTATGAGGAGAAAGTAGAAGGATGAGAAGGAGCTGGAGTGGAAATTATCAAATTTTAGAAAAGGTGACAAGTGGTGCTTCTGGTTGACCTTTATATAAGCAGTTTTTAAAAGTTAAAGGGAATAGACAGTAGCCAAACAATTGGATTTACTAGGTATTAGGGAAGGTAGAATGCAATTGTGCAACACTGGAATTTGACCAGGCCCGTTGCAGTCAAGTAGATAAATGTACAAGGTGCTTACAACTACCTGGAATGTAAAAATGTCTGTTTTCCTGTGCATTAAAGCAGAACTTCAAATCACAGTGACTTTCATTTCTCCTATTCCTTAATTCTGAATGTAATCAATGACACTTAAGTGGTACAAGTGGAGAAGAGAAAAGATAATATCCACTAAGTATATAAGAGAAAAATCTTTTAATTAGTGATTGTGAAATAGTTTAATGTGTGTATTTACAACTGCGGCTTTGTAAAAAGAAAGCAAGTGGAGAATATACCAACATTTAGTTTATGTTTTCACAAGTATAATCTGACTGTCTCATAATTAAGTACACAGAGCTCACAACAGCCAACACTACAGAGCTTCGCTGACTGTTAAACATTATAGCAGAGGTTGAGAGATATTTGCTAATGACTACCATAAAAGGAGCAGATGACTAAGAACAGAGAGGATGTGTGACTAAAAAGTCCCTCTACGGTTCTTTGAAAATTCCCTGAATAACTAGGCATGCCAAATGTGGTCTGTCATAAAATTATTCAATGTTAAACTCTAGTTAGACAACAAATATATGCTTTGCCCAAAGGATAAAGCCTTTGTATAAATCATTCAGTTGCAAAATGCCAAAACAAGACTGTCAATAAGTGAAAGTGTTAATTAAATTAAAGTGTGGCCCAGAGTTCAAACACTGCTGGCTGGACTAGGCTCACTCCACAGATAAATTCAATTCCTAGGAGTAAGATGGCTATGCAAGGACCAGATACACTGAGCCACTTTTGTTCCCTCTTACACCTCAAAATGTACAGAAAGCACCATTTCTCACAGATCCTTGGACGCCGTGGAATAATCCCGGGTAGCACCTCACAGCCTACCTTTGGTAAATCTGCCTTGTCACTCCCCAGGCCAGTGATTTTCAACCAGTGTGCCATGAGAGGATCTTAGGTGTGCCCCTCAAATTTTTAAATATCACTAATTAAATTACTTTTGAAATAAATTCAAAGCACAATTAAGTATATTCTTTTTTTAAACTTTTTTTTTTTGACCAAGATAATTTAAGTATGCCATGCAAGTTTAACTATATAGGTTCAAGTATGCCGTAAGATAAAAAAGGGTTGAAAAACACTGCCATAGGCTTACCACAGCTGCACCAGAACTGCAAATAGAAAAAGTCTCAGTACACATTTGGAAATGTACCATACTTCTCTTATATACACACTGTCTCTGAATCTGCTAACCGGCACAATCGATCTTCCAAAAGTATATTACTTTTCCTGCAAAAAGTAATTTCAAATTATGTAATAATGGTAATAGTTACCATAGTTATGTAAACAACATCATTTAATCCTCAAACTCCCGTAGGTTTAAGATGGGGAGATGTTAGCAAAGTCAAACTCTTTATTTACTTATTTATTCATTTATTTTAGGTAAGGTCTCACTGTCTCCTTGGTTAAAATGCAGGGGTATCATCATAGGTCACTACAATGTCAAACTCCTAGGCTTAAGGGATCCTTCTGCCTCAGCCTTCCCAGTAGCTGGGACTATAGTTCCCCATCACTATGCCCAGCTAATTTTTCTATTTTTTTTTTTTTTTTTTGTAGAGATGGGGGATCTTGCTCTGTTCAGATTGGTCTGAAACTCCTGGTCTCAAGCAATCCTCATACTTCAGCCTCCTGAAGTGCTAGTATTGCAGGCGTGAGCCACCACACCCAGACCTAAGGTCAAATTCTTTAAGCTCAGACTGAAATTCAAGTTTGTCTAATTCCAAAACCCATGTTTATTTCACTATACTACATTGTTTCTTGATATTTTCTGTTTGTTAAAGGACACATTACTGTCATTCGTGGGAGAAAATGTATTGAGCAACTAGTGACTCAAATGGAGAAACAGTTTTGAATGACTCTAGGACTGTCTCCTAACACATAGCAGTGACTTTTTATCCCATGTGACTGAGGGTTTTTTATTTTTTCAGTTTTATATTTTTGGCTTTCCTAGTGTATGCTACTATCTAGACCAGGTGTCCTCAAACTGCAGCCCACGGGCCACATGTAGCCTGCCTAGGACATTTATCATGCCCGCCAGGTATTTTTGGTGCCACTGCCTGTCCTGCTTAGCAGCCAACTGGTCCCGGAGTCCCGCAGTCCAGCCCTCCAATGGTCTGAGGGACAGTGAACTGGCCCCCTGTTTAAAAAGTTTCAGGACCCCTGATCTAGACCTCTGAGTATGTCTATAACACTCTATCATATTCCCTAATATATAGTCTCCTTTGTAAAGTATACATCTTTACCATGCATGAATCTTGCATACTTAAGAATCTATGTTCCATGTATATATGGTCAAAAAGAAACAACTCTTTATTCCTCTATACAGCTTGCTTTAATTCAAGATCATTGATTTAAAAATAAAAAATGGGTTCAGTGCCGGTTCACATCCAGCCTGGGCCTGCCAAACAACAATGATAACTACAACCAAAAAATAGCCAGGCGTTGTGGCAGGCACCTGTAGTCCCAGCTACTTGGGAGGCTGAGGCAAGAAAATTGCTTATGCCCAAGAGGTTGACAGGTTGCTGTGAGCTGTGACACCACAGCACTCTATTGAGGGCAACATAGAGAGACTTTGTCTCAAAATAAATAAATAAATAAAATAAAATAAAATACGGCAGTACCTGTGTGGCTCAATGAGTAGGAGCCGGCCCCATATACCTAGGGTAGCAGGTTCAAGCCTGGCCCTGGCCGAACTGCAACAACAACAACAACAAAATAGCCGGGCATTGTGGTAGGCGCCTGTAGTCCCAGCTACTCAGGAGGCTGAGGCAAGAGAACTGCCTAAGCCCAGGAGTTGAAGGTTGCTGTGAGCTGTGTGACGCCACGGCACTCTACCAAAGGCGATAAAGTGAGACTCTGTCTCTGTAAAAAATAAATAAATAAAATGGAATGAAACTTACTTTCCTTATTGGGATTTTAATATTTCTTCTACCTAGTGACTGATATATAGTGAGAAAAAACAGATTTAGTAAAAAGGCATTTTAATTTTTTGAAACAATAAAATTAAAAATGGCATCTTGCTTTACTGAAAGGATGCAGAATCCATTTATATACTACGATCACAGAGGCTTTTGTTCCATCTATTCCCCATCTTCCATAACAGCATCCTACTTTTTTCTTTGAGAACCAGCCCTCCCTTTTTTCTCAGTACAGATAATTCCATTCTCTGCACCAGGAATGGCCACAAGACCTAGGTCTGGCCAATCAAAGTACTCCATCCCCCTTGTCACAGTGATTGGTTCACAGATAAATATACATCCCAAGACAGGCCAATGAGATTCAATGCCAACACTTTACACAAACTATTGAGAAGGAAGTGCCTTCTTTCTGCCTGGGATGCTAAAACTGTGAGACTGTTGATTCTAGCTATCTTTGGTACCACATAGGGACAATACATCTAAGAACAAAAATACCACAGAGTAAACAATGAAGAAAAGTAGGGAAACAACATATTCCTGATACTACTATTTTGAGCAGCAGTAGGTTCAGGGACTAGTAAGGCCTTACCAGCCTATCCCTGCCATGTGGCCTTTCTTTGACGTAAGCCACCCAGCTCCCTTGACTCCTGGTTTCCAGCCTTCCTGACAATGCTGGAAGCCTTTGATATCTTTTCTGGTTTAAGTACCACAGCCAGTTCCCTGATTTTGCAAACAAGAATGGGCAAATAATTTTCAGATCTTACAGTGAAGAAGGTCTGCCCGGAAAGATACATCTAAGTAGCAATCTAAAAACAGTAACAAATTAAGAAAAAATAAATTATAGAAAAACGAGTACATGAATATATAATTCACGAAAGAAGACTAATAGTCAACATGTATATAAAGATATTGAAATTAATGAGAGGAAAATCAAAATAAAAACCAAACAACATAGAAAGATACAGCTTCCTAAAACTTGGGAAGGCAAAATCATTTCTGTAATGTCTACCATTAAAACCTTAGCACCTGGTATGTAGTAGACACTCCATTACTAAATAAATGAGTGAATCAGATTAGGAAAAAGAAACAGAACTTCTCATGAACTGTTAGGAGGAGCCCACAGTGGTAGAGACATTGCAGAGCAAACTGGCAACATTACAAAATAGTTTAATGCACTTAACTTCCTATAGATACATGTGCAAAGATGTAAATTTACCTGATATTTCCAGAGGCATACTGCTTACAAGAGTAGAAATGAAAAACAAGACAAATATTCAGCAATAATGACTTGTTGAATAAACTATTATACATCCATTCACACTGGAATATTATGCTACCATTTAAAAAGACAATCTACATTAACATGGAAAGATCTCCATGACTGAAAATAACAGAAAGCAAAACAGCATCTAAAGTATGATTTGGTTTATGTGAAGTTATTTCTATATAACCCTAGGAAGAGGGTGGGGTCTAGATTCTTGTTTATTATGATTGATGCCAATGGATTCTGAGTGGAGGGGAGGGTTCATACTTATATGGTTTGAATCTGTTGCGCAAACATGTATTATCTTTATAATCAGACAGAATCATAATGAAGACCACACACATACACACACACACACACACACACGCATGCATGCACATGCACACTGCACAATTTCCAAAGGAATTAAATTTAATATGAAGTCAGTTAAGACATAAAATAATTTTAATCTTTTTATTATGTCAATATAAGCCTAAAAATTTATAAAATTGACTTAAGAGGGAATAAAATCTCCCTGTTTATTTCAGAGACGTAAGACCCAAGGGAAAGGCCTAGACTAGACCAGCAACCAACATGAAGCATCCTAAGAAAATAACTTATTTTGTATTACAATTGATGCTTTTCTGAATTTAATCCAAAAAGCAAAGGTATATGAGGAACTATGAGAGCATGAACTAAGGCCATCAAGAATTGTTCAGAGGGCTGTTACATCAATTCTAACCAGTCAGAAAAGCTACACTTGAAAACACATTCAAAATGCAATGGGATTCTTTTTCCAAAATCACTATAGTATCTTACTTTGATACACACTCAAACATACTCACCTACTACTTATCCCCAAATCCTCAAACATATAATCAATTTTAAAAGTAGCAAGCCAAATGCTTGGCATGTACCATGACAGGCAAGACTGATGCCAGGAAGAGGTAATGTAATACAAGCTGTCAGTCTAGTACAGTAAATAGTTCAACCAGTGCACCTGAAAGTCTTGTTTCAATGGCCCGTAACATTCTGGGATATTCAAATTGTCAAAAATTCTATCTTTGAAACAGAAACCTCTCTATTGAGTTATCATAACTAATACAATTAATTAAGTCTAAGTTAACTTTGTAAATTCTCCCACTTCTTTAAAAATTAAGATATATGGGAATCTTAGCATGTTAAATCCCAATTCAAAAATTACATATTCAGGTATAAACAATCTGGCCTAGTGGTTAAGGCCCTGAGGAAGAAGGTATGAATACCAATCCTGGCTCTGCCACCTACTAGCTGTGAAGTCCTAGCTAGGCAAGTGACTTAACTGCTCTGTGCCTCCGTTTCTTCACCCATAAAACAGAGGTAATAATAAGTCCTACTTCATAGAGTTGTAATAATTAATCTATGTAAGGCACTGAGAACTGATCCTACCACAAACAATGCTCTATAAACATCAGCTATGATTTGGGGGCATAGATGTTTCTAGTACTCTAATGTTGTGGGACAGCCCTGGAACTAACCAAACTAAGTTTAAATTTTAAGGCACTTATTATTCAACTCATTATTATTCTTTTTTTTAAAGTAACAAATAATGAATTTCACTTCTTTGATGTACTATTAAACTAAGCACTAACCAAATATTATCCATAAAGTTATACAGTACAATTATTTCAAAGAGCTCAGAGGCTTAATCTAGTTACTTATTTTCTGAGCCAAAATGTGGTAATTTTTTTCAAATAGATCGTTTCTAAATGTGGACATGTTTATCAGCTGCAAGTTCTGTTCTGAAAAAAAAGAAATCTTTGCAAACATGACAGATACATTTCAAAGAAGTTGTAATGAGAACTTTATGCCAGTAATTACTACAAATTTGAAAGGGACCACTGAAAAATTTGAATACAAAAATTCCAGTATGAAAAACTGACCACTTTTCAGATGCATTGGTTTCTTTTCCCCCACTCTATCAAAATGAAGCTTCTTTCTTCTTATCACTTTATTATCCCATTTTTATTTTTATTTATTTATTTTTTGAGACACAGTCTCACTCAGTCACCCTGTGCAGAGTGTGGGAGCTCAGAGCAACCTCAAACTCTTGGGTTCAAGCATTCCTATTGCCTCAGCCTCCTGAATACCTGGGACTACAGGTGCCCACCACAAACGCCTGGCTATTCTTTTAGTAGAGACAGAGTCTCACTCTTGTTCAGGTTGGCCTCCAACTCTTGAGCTCAAGTAATCCACCTGCCTTGGCCTCCCAGATTGTTAGGATTACAGGCCTGAGCCACCATGCTGGGCCTATCACTCCATTTTTAGCCATTGTTTAATTTCATCAACACACCATCAGATTTCCTTTCATTGCACCTTTGAAAAGGAATGGTCTTATAAAACAAATGTCTCCTCTCTGTCCCTTTCTGCAAAGAATCATGAGGCCTAAAATCTGATACACTCATGAGAGTCTTTTTAACATATTCAGCACCATTGATTTTGGTAGAGACAATTCATGTAACTTACATTTACTAGGAATCTACCACATCCCAACATATTTACCATTTATCTTAGCCCATAGACCATGATTTTGCGTCTTGACAGGTGTATTTGTTTTGATCTGTGCTTTGAGAGAGACTCCTTTGGGGCAGGCTCATGCTTTTTTAATCATAAATAAGCCTCCCCTTCCTTTTTTTTTTTTGCTGTAAAATTTCTAAACAAACAAGCAGCTCTTTCATCTGGTCCTTGATTTGAAAGTCAACTAAGGGGTTGACACAGTGAATCACAGCTGTAATCCTAGCACTCTGAGAGGCCAAGGCAGGAGGATCCCTTGAGCGCAGGACTTTAAGACCAGCCTGGGCTCGGTGCCTGTGGCTTAAGTGGCTAACGTGCCAGCCACATACACCGAAGGTGGCGGGTTGGAATCCAGCCCGGCCTGCCAAACAACAATGATGGCTGCAACCAAAAAACAGCCGGGCGTTATGGCAGATGCCTGTGGTCCTAGCTACTTGGGAGGCTGAGGCAGGAGACTCACTTGAGCCCAGGAGTTGGAGGTTGCTGTGAGCTTTGATGCCATGGCACTCTACCCAGGGGGACAGCTTGAGGCTCTGTCTCAAACAAACAAACAAACAAACAAACAAAAAAGACCAGCCTGAGCAAGAGCAAGAATAAGAGAGAGGCCCCGTGTCTACTAAAAAAGAATAAAAATAGGGCAGCGCCTGTGGCTCAGTGAGTAGGGCGCCGGCCCCATATACTGAGGGTGGTGGGTCCAAACTGCAAAAAAAAAAAAAAAATAGCTGGGCATTGTGGTGGGTGCCTGTGGTCCCAGCTACTTGGGAGGCTGAGGCAAGAGAATCTCCTAAGCCTAAGAGCTGGAGGTTGCTGTGAGCTGTGACACTGTAGCACTCAATCAAAGGCAACAAAGTGAGACTGTCTCTTTAAAAAAAAAAGAAAGAAAAAATTAACCAGGGGTTGTGGTGGGTACCGGTAGTCCCAGAGACTTGAGAGGCTGAGGCAGGAGGATCACTTAAACCTAGGAGTTTGAGGTTGCTGTCAGAGAGGAAAAAAAAGAAAATCAATCAAGATCATCTATGGGGCCATAGCCTAAGCTCTAGTAAAAATTTGACCTTGTGATATAAGTTGTAGTTTA
>CAUYQV010198540.1:0-13348 GCA_963574575.1 Galagoides demidoff | reverse complement strand
TTGAAGAATTACTTTGATAGGATCATCAGTAGACTTCAAATAGCTGAGAAAATAATCAATGGTGTTGAAAATAGGGCAACAGAGAATCCTCAATCTGAAATACAAAGAGAAGAAAGAATGAAAGTAAAACTGACTATGAAGAATGGTAGGAGAATATCAAAATCTATAATACATATGTGTTCTTGGAATACCAGAAGGATAAGAATATATATAATATATAGTTGCAGTTTTTGGCCAGGGCTGGGTTTGAACCCAGGACCTCCAGCATATGGGGCCAGCACCCTACTCCTTTGAGCCACAGGCACTGCCCTATAATTAATAATGGCAAAAAGCTTTCTAAAGTTGATGATGGCCACCAAGACACATATTCAGGAAGCCCAGAGAACATCGCGTGGAATAAACAGCAAATAAACCACTGAGACATGTCTTCTTCACAATGGAGAAAACCTAAGGTTAAAAAAAAGAGGAATATTGCTATGGTTTATCTTACCAGGGTATAAGTGAATCTTTCTAAGAGTAGAATATAAACGTCTTAACACAATAACTAAGAAAATGACATAAAGGCTATGTTAACCAGTTTGATGACAATATTTCAAATGGCATATGAAAACACCACACTATACCCCATGATTGCATTAATGTACACACCTATCATTTAATTAAAAAAAAAAATCTGTGCCCCATGGGAGGAGATCAAAATACCAACATTAACAGGAATCAGGGAAAAGTTGATTCCAAGGCTCACGGTTGACTTTGAGGGGCGCCCAGCTTTACAGGGGAAGTAACTGCAGACGTGGTGGAAACAGCCTGAGAGCTGGAATTAGAAGCAGAGCCTGAAAACGGGACTAAAGTTCTGCAATCTCATGATCAAAGCTGGACAGATGAGGAGCCACCTCCTTTGCATGGTCTGTGAGGTGGCGCCTCCCCCTGGTGAAGGTGCTGGGAACGTGGCTGAGATCACAAGGAAGGATTCACAGAAACTCAGCTGAGGAACGGCAGCGGGGTTTGGAAGGGCTGGCTTCAATTTTGAAAGGAGCTGTACTGAGGGTCAAATGTTACAAACAGCACCACCTGCTACCCAGAAACCTTTAAAGAAAGGAAGAGCCAATCGGGGAGGCAAACTCTACTTGCGTATTACTCTAAGAGGCTCCACGGCCACCCCACCCGTTAGCGGCCACCACCTCCATCAGCCACGAAAGCCACACCCTCCCCAGCAAATGTTCACCTCCCCCCCAAGGCTCAGGTGATCATCTGCATACTTTAGCAATATAGTATTTTAATTAAGGTCTGTACTTCTTTTAAGCAATATTGTTACACACTTAATGGACTACAGTACAGTATCCAACACACCTTTTTATGCACGAGGAAATAAATAATGCCATGGGATGTGATTTCTTGCAATATTCACTTCATTGCGGTGTTTTGGAACTGAACCTACGTATGTCTGAGGCATGCTGATACAAATATATGTATATTCATATCTCTCTCTATAAATACACACACATACACACGTACACATGTAAGTCACTAAAGGGAATATTTCGGCTAAAGATAATTTTTAAAGTCAACCTCAGTGAGAATTAAATAATCATTCATACATATAGGATATATTTTATGAGATTTTTAGGTTGTAACTTGTACGTTTCTATGAGGTAGAAGTGAAACAACGGTTACTGTATCTCATACAGAGAATTAAGTGGAGAGACTATTTGCTTTTTCTTCAAGGACTTGATCCACAGTCCTTTAGCATAAGTTTAGACACTTCAGCTATTTTAAAATTTCACCTTGATTAGGTAAAATATCCTAGAGACTTTTGTCGCTCTAGTCCTTCCTTATTCCTGTGACTTACCATGTTTTTGTAAAAAGCAGTCATCTACTTATATTTCTTCCCGAAAGAGAAGACGTGTGAAGGAACCCAGGGGCTCTAATGGACCCCGAGTTAAATGAGATGAAGTCAAGATAAATAAATCTGGATAAATAGAGTATCTGTCATCTTTCCAGACATGCATTACTTTCTCAAAAAATTTCCTGACACTGGAAGTTTGGAGGCAGAATTCACTCTTTCAACGTGATTTTAAAATGGCATTGCTAAACAATGCAGCAGAAGCAAAATTAACCTCTGTCTACCACGAAATAAGTTCCTAAACACAAGGCATTCCATCCTGATGGAAATGAATCTTGAATGACAGAATTAATTTTCTCTGAATAACAATCAAATATGATGGAGCTGGCAGTGTAGCTACTGATTATTATTATTATTTTTTGAGACAGAGTCTCACTATGCTGCCCTTGGTAGACTGCCATGGCATCACAGCTCCCAGCAACCTCAAACTCTTGGGCTTAAGCGATTCTCTTGCCTCAGCCTCTCAAGTAGCTGGGACGACAGGTGCTCGCCACAAGGCCTGGCTATTTTTTTGTTGCAGTTGTTTAGCTGGCCTGGGCCTGGTTCAAACCCACCACATTTGGTGTAAGTGGCTGGCACCCTAACTACTGTGCTACGGGCGCTGAGCCTGATTAATTTTATTAATAAGGCACATCCCTACTCCTTAAGCACCTTGAGACAAAGTTACAACAAGAGTTTCTGTGTTTATCTATCTATCTTTTCCAAAATCTTTACACCTTTCCTGAGTTATCAGCTTCCCAACTTATCATGACCTTTCACCTAGCAGATCGCTACAACCTCAAACAAATCAGAGAATCTGTATTTCAGTGAAATACACCAAATCTGTGACTTCTCTCTTTCCACTGGTTTATGGGCCACAAAAAGGGAGACCCGTGAACAGCAGGAGCTAAGCAGAGACTTTGTGGGGAGACTCAGATGGGAATAACAGACCTTGGTAAGCTGTTAGGACGGGGAAGATTACCCTCCATTACTTTAAAATAAGATTTTAAAAAACAAGCAAATTCAATGGGATTTGAAAGATTGGGCAGATTCCGCAGGACTGGGTCTCTCCCTTCCCACAAACCTAATGAACGCCAAAGGCAGCTCTCTATCCTAAATATTGTTACACCTCTCAGATTACCCCACTAGATCCCCAAACACAAATCCAATTATCACAAACATTTCAAGACATGTTAATTTCCTCGGGAAACAGAGATTCTCCTCGTGACTTAAAGGTTAAAGATACTCAGATTACCTTTCATCGCTGCGATTTCTACTTTGAGATGCTGAGGGAATAATTTTATATTCCTGAGGATTTGTGGGTGCCTACAAGATGCCTTATTAACTATTACAGTCAACGTGAATTACCTTGTGAAATAATTGTTCATGGCATATCACAAGCTACGCACCAGGGTTTTATAGCAACAGAAGACACCCCCAGTAGTTCCTTCCTCATTCCCCATTTCTCATTTTACTTTCAGACAAATAATTAATAATAACACAGGATAAAAGAACGTGGCCTACTCAGGGGGCAGCACGGACCTGGGGCATGATTCTAGTTCTTCCAAGCTTAGTTTTCATTTCACAGAACATGTACAGGGTGGACATGAACTCTGCGTGCCATTTAAAGTAGTTTAACCCAGTGAATCGCCCGTGAACTTGGCGGACACCGTGTATAACACACGACCACACCAACTCCACCACGGCGACTAAGTGATCTCAGCATGTCCTCCTTAGGCAAGTGAGTGACGCGCCCTGATTTGGACATAAGCGAATAGGAAAGAAAGACACAAATATTTTACTGGTTCTTTTCGTGTTTCCCACGTTTTGAGTCACACTTTCATCCCTGACAACACTGCCAGCAAAAAAGTGACACATAACAAATATGTCCACAGACTAAGTACAAAATATTACAAGCCTGAACATTTGTGCTGGAAGAGCCGGTGCCAACGTGTCAGACGCGCCGACTATTAGCGCACGAGGAGGAGCCAACTCCAGCCTAATCCTACTCCACACCACGGTGGGTGCCATCCAAGCTTGGGGTTCCTAAACGTCTTTATTTTCTGGTTTTTATTTTAAGTATCCAGCAAGGTCATGAACAGAAGCAGCTGAGATGGGCAAAGGAATAGCAACTGACAGAGGGTCTTCAACCCCCCCACCCAAGTTAAATGGAACTGAAGGACCATTGGTAAGCACCGATCTGCTCATCTACAAATGGATTTCATCACTGTTCAGATAACGAAAGTTGGAATTTTAGGGAGTAAGACGGCGTCAGTGCTCTGGGATGGTGGAGGCAGGGGTGCTGATGGAGGAAATTCACCTGTGACCGTTACAGACTGCTGACAAAGACAGATACTCAGCGGGAAGTGTATGAAAACATCTTATCTATTCTTCACAGAGAACAGTATGTGATGATTACTATAATACTGAAATAGGGCAGAACACTCACTCTATACCAGGACCCGTGCCAGGCGTTATTCTCATTGATCCTCACTAAATTATTATTTTACACAGTGTTCTCTTTTAATTGTTACAACAACTGCAGGCGGATTATAAATCTCCCATTTACTAATGAGGAATGAAGAACACAGGGTGTGTGCGGTGGCTCACGCCGGTAACCCTGGCACTCTGCACTCAAGGAGGTTGAGGCGGGAGGCTGGCTTGAAGACAGGCTTTGAAGACCACCCTGCGCAAGAGGAAGACCCCATCTCTACTAAAAATGGAAAAATTAGCCAGGCAGGTGGGAGGCTGAGACAGGAGGATCACTTGAGCCCAGGAGTTTCGGGGTACAGTGAGCTAGGACCAGGCCATTGCACTCTACCTGGTCAAAAGAGTATGACTCTGTCTCAGAGAAGAGAGAGGAAGGAAAAAAAAAGTGCCTGGGAAAGTTCAAGTCATCCGTCCGACGATCAACAGCATCCTAAAACTTTAAAAGAGATTTGGATACACGTCAAGTATGTTATTCACGGTCTAGGAAATGGTGCCCGTTTCTGCCAGAGCTTAATGAGATCTCTGTTTAAAATAAAATAATCCCACTGTAGGAAGCGTAAGAGATTCTGTGGAAAAAAATTAAATAATAATCATGATGTTTCTGGAGCAATTTGAAAGTTAGTGAAAAGAGAGAGAGAGAGAGAGAGAAATAATCTATAAAAGAAACATGTATCTGATCTCTCCTACTGGTAAAACACAGTAGAATCAAAAACAACATTACAGATTAGGAATTAGAGGTTTGCCAAAGAGCTAAAAACCAATTTCAAAGGGTCCTATTTTCTTACTCAGTCTTCAAATGGACATCCACAAAAAATGAAAAGGTTTAAGGAAGAAAGGTAGCCAGGAATACACACAAAACATGATTTACAAGAACAACAAACCTCCCTCCTGATAGCCTATCATTAGATTTCCTAGCCGAGAAATCAGGAAATTCACCGTACCATGATGGAACGGCGTGTTAATTAACATACACTCGGAGAGGATGTCACAGAGAAGGATCCCCAAGTTTGAACTAACCCAGGAGAGTTACTAAAATGCAAGATTTACTCTCTGACCTTCCCAAAACTTGGGATACGTTCAAACTTTCACAAACCCCTATACCTACGTTGCTGTCTCTGTAAGTCTCACACTAAGTTTTAAGGTAACAGTGTCCATTCCCTCAACTGTTTTGTAAATATTCTCATCCCTTGTCCTCTCCCTCATCTGCTGTCCCTTTCCATGAAGACTGCAGGAGTCTATCCCTGGTTTCTGAGCTGCTTCGTAAACAAAGCAAACAAACAAAACCCACTGGAACCCTGGTCACAGATTTAGAGGAAAATGGCCAGTGTGTATCTTCCCATCCTGAAGACTCCACGCCCTGTAAGAGGCCCCCAACTGCAATTCTGGGGACCTAAAGCATCTGACCATTAAAGAATGAAGGACAGGCGATCAGCGGCTGTATAATTCCCCCTTAGTAAAGGCTTATAAACACCACAGTAAGGCAGCTCTACCCACTGTAACAGGCAGTGTCATCATTTAAACGCCCGATTCGTAGAGTCCGCACTGATAATAAACGGGTTATCGACTTTTACTGCTTTATTTTTACTAAAACTATACAGTGAGTCTACGGACTCCAGCAATTCCTGGTGCCTGAGGTCTGCGAAGCAATGACGTATTTGTAATAAAAACGGCTGGACCGTACATGTATTATGGATTCATAATGGAAATTTGTTTCAGATTGTGTGTGTGTGTGTGTGTGAGTGTTCCTGCTATTTAAGGAGGAAGTCGTCTAATGTGTTTCTCTGTTCAGAATCATTTTAAGCTGTCAGCACATTAAAAATCATTACGGCAAACAATGCTTTCATTTAGGCCATAATCATCGCTGGGTTATGACAAAACATTTTTAAGAAAAAAATTCTGAGAAGGCCTCTCCCATGAATCGTCCTGAATTTAGAGACTGATCTGTTTTTCATCCTTTATTTCTCTCTCTCTCTCTCTCTCTTTTTTTTTCTGTTGTTGTTGAGACAGGATCTTGCTCTGTTGCCCAGTTAGAGTGCGGGGCTGTCATCATAGCTCACCCCAAACTTCTGGTGGAAGCAACCCATCTGACTCAGCCACCATGCCTGCTTAATTTATTTATTTATTAGCTCATTTATTAACTTATTTATATCGTAGTAGAGAAAGCGTCTCATGATTACCCTGGATGGTCTCAATCTCCTGGCCTCAACTCATCCTCCCATTTCAGCCTCCCAAGGTGCTGGGGTTACAAGCATGAGCCACCATGCCAGCCTTCCCCACCACCTTTTATCTCACAGCTGACTAACTCCCCAGTGTGGGTATTCAGTTTTATCTTGCTGTAGAATAGAAAATGCACACCGAGGCCTTTCTGGTAAATCCTATCTCAGACAAGCTTTCTTTGACATTCTTGTGCTGAAGGCTGTCTTAAATATGAATTAGTGTCCATTAGCCTAAAACTCAGGAGATCGCATATAAAATTTCACAGTCTTAGGTCTTTAATTTTCAACACTACGTGGGACCCCATTGCCACACCTGTAAACCTGGGAGGTATGCCACGTCTGGGCCTCCAGAGCGACAGTGTAATTTGTCACACCCCAAATCTCTCCCTGAAATCCCTGGAGCTGGGGCTAAGTACCTACGGCCTTTTATCATCTTGCACACCGATGCTTTAATCACTTAGCTTCACTTTTTTCACATCCTCTCCAGGCCCACTCAGCATCCCTGCTTGTTGAAATCAGACAGGGAGGTGTGTCCCAACACCATGAATGTCAAAATGAGGAAGGGGGTTGGTTGTGTCTCTACCGCAACTGATGGTCTGCCTAGCAGGGAGACTGAGCCTTAGAGACAGGTGAGTCTGCTGTGCTCAAAGCCTCGCATTTTCTGTAGCCGCCAAGTCCTTAGCCTGCTCCTCATAACCCCCCTAACATCTCCCAGCACCTGGACTCTGCCTACCCCCCTCAACTGTGTCCCTGGCTCTTTCTGCCTTCGTCACCCTGGCTCCCTCTGCAATCCTGGAATACACACTGCATTAGACCCCTTTATACTTCCCGTCCTGCCTGCCTGCAGGGCCCACTACCTCACTGCATGGAAGTCATTTTTAAATTTATCTTCTCTGACCATATTCTTTATACGTGCAAACTCCTATCTGACAGCAATCCCCCCCTCCCCCCGCCCGCTGCTTCCTTTCTCTCTGTAACACGTATTGATAAATGACATTCCACATTTGTTAAACACATTCTCAGCCTTTTATTTTCTCTCTGCTCCCCTGGAAACTCCTTCCCAGGAGGACAGGACTTGTTCTGGGCTGCGGTGTCCTCAGGAGCCAGAACATCCCTGGGAGGGTCCTGGGCGCTCAATTAATACTTGTTGAAAAGAAGCTGACTGTAATCCTGGCTTTATTTTTAAAATATGTATCACTTTCATTCCAAAAGACAAAGACTTCTGCTTCCTTTTAGGTAGGGGATAAATAGCTAAGACATGTGATACATTAAAACTAAAATATTGCTATATAGGTTCAAAGAAAAGCTTCTCTTCATGGACATTCAGTGGTATTCTTGAGTAGATGACCCAGACTAGAACATGACACTTTGGCATAAAATTATTTTGAAGGCAATTAAGAATCAGCAAACACAGGAGGAGCTCTCTGCCCACCTGTTTCTGCCTAAAAGGAGAGTTTAAATTTCATACACACACATTCAGAGAGAGAGGGAGAGAGAGAGAGAAGGAGGGAGGGAGAGAGAGAGAGAGAGAGGGAGGTAAGGAAACAGGTAAGAGAAAGTACAGATATAAAAAAGAATATTGAGGGTCTTTATCCGACACAAGCAATCAGTGTAACCTGATTCTTTGTACCCTCAATAAATCCCCAACCTTTTTTTTTTTTTTTTTTTTTTCAGTTTTTGGCTAAGGTTGGATTTGAACCTGCCACCTTTGGCATATGGGGATGGTGCCACAGGCAGTGCCCTAAGTCCCCAACAATTAAAAAGAACAAAGAACCAAACGTCTAAGTTAGGAGGAAAAAAAAAATTTATAAGTAAATAAGATCAAACATTTAAAATGTGAAATAAAATAATATGAAAGTCCAAGTTTAATTTACAGTAAAAGTCTGTAGCTAATATGACTTTGAGATTCTTATTAAAGAGCTATCATTCCAATTTGGGGGAAGGCCAGAAGTATTTCTTCATAAACATATGAATTCGAGATGTTTAATATATATTCTTAAAACAAGGACTGACAAAAAGAATAAGGAACTTTGTTCCTTTTAGCAAATTCCACTTCAAACTTTCTCCTCTGTGTTCAGCCCTGTAGGAACCTCACTTCACTGCTATTTTAAAGAGATTTCCGTCTAACATTGATATGTAAATTCTAATTCAAATACTCCTTATTTGCATGAGCTAATTTAAAAATGGATTGTTAACTCTCTGCTGTGCTTGAGAAAGGAAAAACCCAGTCCATTGTAGGAGCTAATTCAGAAGTTTAGAGAATTTGGACCAAGTCTACAAAACAGCCCCTTGACCAGCGGCTGATTACCCAAACACTTCCCGGGGGCCATTCAGAACAACAGGATAAGCACTTAAAAGAAGAATGCAGGGGGCGTGGTGGCTCACACCTGTAATCCCAGCACTCTGGGAGGCCCAGGGGGTGGACTGTCTGAGCTCAAGACCAAAGAGTTAGAGACCAGCCTGAGCCAGAGTGAGACCAGGTCTCTAAAAAACAGCCTGGCATTGTGGCTAGTGCCTCTAGTCCCAGCTACTCAGGAGGCTGAGACGAGAGAATCACTTGAGCCCAAGAGTCTGAGGTTGCCATGAGCTGTGACGCCACAACACTCTACCAGGGGCAAGAAAGTGGGACTACGTCTTCAAAAAAAAAAAAAAAAAAAAAAAACCACCGCACAAGGAATTAAAATCATTGAAATGTCCTTTTAGGCCTACTGTTTATGGTCAATATCTAAATAATGATAACTTGTATTATTACCCAGTATTGTGATTTCAGCCAGTAATCAATACGTCCCTATGAGAAACAGTAAAGTTAAATAATGGCTCAGACCCACACAGCTCATCAGCGGTGGAGTAAACTTGGGAGGCTGAATCTATTTCAGGGCTGAACTGTTTACACCGTGTGGCTTTAGTTAGCATTCTAAGAAGTGCTGTATATTGGTGAGAGAATAATCAATTGCTGTATTTGATAAGAGTCAAATGGAGGGACCTGCCCAAATAAAACCAACCCACCCAGGAAGAAGTGAGTGTGTGGTTGTCCCAGTCGGCAAAGAGTAATGAACCAATCTCTGCCCATCAGACCCTTTAAAATCCCTGTGCCGCTGCCCACACAGGACCTGGACTTCATTTCCTTTTGTTTCATGTTTCCAAATAATCTTTTACTTTCGGTGTTTGTCCTCTCAGTATTATTTTATCCAGCTCAAGAAAATCTCTCCTTTCTCCTCTGCCTAAAGACCTGGTCTGCATTTTGTCTACTGTACTGAAAGCTTATTTATACTCATTGTCACTGTGATTTCTGATCCGTCGTCTATTTTAGGTATGGAGATGATTATTCTCACAGACATGCTCTTTTTGGCTGTGGAATGTCAAACGAAAGCAGAGTGGAAATACCGGAATAACAACTGTTTCAATTGAGTCACAGCCCCATTCATGTAAAATCCAATTAAGACGGAGTGGTGCCTGTGGCTCAGTAAGGAGGGCGACGGCCCCATATACTGAGGGTGGCTGGTTCAAACCTGGCCCCAGCGAAACTGCAACAAAAAAAAATAGCTGGGTGTTATGGCTGGTGCCTATAGTCCCAGTTACTCAGGAGGCTGAGGCAAGAGCATCAGCTAAGCCCAGGAGTTGGAGGTTGGTGTAAACTGTGATGCCACAGCCCTCTACCGAGGGTGACAAAGTGAGATTCTGTCTCTACAAATAATAATAAAAAATCCAATTACGAGAACTCCAGGCAAGTGATTTCGTAACATATCCAAATATGAAATATGGACCTATGAACTACTGATACTGGGTCCCTGCACCACAGCTGGCCAGTGACCCTCCCTTGTCCTGCTGTTTTTCTAGGCCTGAGTGCTCAGGTCCTGACCCCCCATTTGTAGACTAAACAGGCTCTTTGCAGGACACATTTTCTGGACACAAACAAGCTCATTAAAAAGCCTCACCTGGGTGGTCTCTCCCAGAGCAGGGAATACGCCTCACTGTCCCTCCTGGAGCAGGACAAGCTTTTCTGGAGCCAGGACAAGAAGGACAATGGCAGTTCAAAAATTAACTTCTGCCCACAGGCCGCTGGTACCAAATGGCCGTGACATGGTGTACACATACAGACTATCTCCCCAAAATTCCCACCTACAGGATAGGAAAACAGTATATAAATCCCCAGACAGAAGACCCAAACAGGCTACTCCCTGGGGTACCCCCTCCTCTGCCAGAGGTTCTGCACCCCTCTTTCCCTCTATCTATCTATCTATCTATCTATCAATCAATCATCGATCAATAAAATCTGCCCTTTCACTTATTTGTGTGGTCCATGAGTTCATTCTTGGAGTTCAAGACCAAGGGTCTGTCAGAGAGAAATTCGGGCTACACTATGCCCATGTCTAAAAGTGACTGGAGGAAGCTTATAATTTAAAAGGCTCAGGGGCAATAAATCAAAGACCTCTAGCCTGCACAGAAATTACCTGTTAACATGTCGCTTCCCCCTAATAGGCAAAGATGGATGGTATATTTCTTTGTTCTCGGATCCTGCCTCTGTCTGACACATTGTAAGGCCTTCATAAATATTTATGGAAATAAACTAATACAGGATAAAGGCTTGAATGTACAAGAGGATATTCAAGAAGAAACAAGAAGAGAGGAGAGAGAGAGAAAGAGAGAGAGTTGAGTCTTAACCCCTGGACCCCCAGGGAAGGTCAGGAGAAGAAGACAGAGAAGTAATTTTAGATATTTTCAGCATTCAAGGACTAATAATGGATTCTTGGCCTTGATATAAAAAGTGACTTATTACATTCCAGAGATTTAAAATAAAATATGATTCAGTTTAGTGGTATTACTGCTGATGTCGCTTGATAACCATCCGAGTTCTTTCTTATAAAAAAGGAATATTTTTAAATTGAAACACCTCATGTTTCCATAACCAGTTCCCTAAATTATAGATTAGAAAGAAAGCCATTAGGAATAAATCCTGAGACAGTGGCTGTGTTGGAACCCTTTAGTAGGTCCTCAATAAAAGTCGGCGGAATGAATTAGTAAGTGACATATACAAGCCTGTTACTCTCCTTAATAAGCTGCTTCTGTATTTACTGAGTCTATTCTCTCCACTGCCACAAATTCTATACCCAAGATCAATATATATTTTAGGCACTTAGAACAATTAATCCCTAATTGGTATTGTTAAAATAAATGTAATTCCTTTACCAAAAGGTTGTGCTCTCACTTCTCCCTCTGTGGAGCTGTAGCCTTCACATTTTGGCAAAGTTACAATACATAATTAGATTGATTTTAAGGCCAGACACACACAGCATATCACATAAACATTTGATATGTATAAGTATATGAAGCATGTAACGTGTAATGCGTATAAAGTTCCATTTGACACTATAAATGCTGCCTTTTCAGATCAGAAACTATTTTTCCCCCCTATGGCTGTTGACATCGGTTTTTATTTATTTATTTGTTTGAGACAGAGCCTCACTATGTCACCCGCTGTAGTGTCACAGCTCATAGCAGCCTCCAACTCTTGGGCTTAAGTGATTCTCTTGCCTTACTCAGCCTCCCAAGTATCTGGGAGGACCAACAGGTGCCCACTACAACCCCCAGCTATTTTTTTGGTGCAGTTGTCATTGTTGTTTAGCTGGCCTGGGCTGAGTTCAAACTCGCCACCCTCGATGCATGTGGCTGGCACCGTAACCCCTGTACTACGGGCCTGAGCCAACATCGGTTATGTCCCGATGATTCATTTCTTCCTCGTATCATTCCTTTCTGTGATTCCTTGCAGAAATTCAGACGTGGCTATCCATGTTTGAGATGAGAATGTATATTATAAATTATGCAATGTGTAATCTATGTGTATTACCCTACAGTTATAGATTTATCTACGCAAGAAGTGAAAAAACATCTTGTTTGTTTATCTTGGTCAAAAGAGTCATGTCCAGCTCTTTCTGTGAGGAGTTTTACATGAATGCAGAACAGCTTGTACAAAGGCCGACACAAAACTCATGTGAATAAAACGTAGCATCCTCAGTTATCATGGTTCCTTCAGGATTTTCCAGAGTCATAACTCTTAGTTTTGATACATGATCATACAGGAGAAAAATGACTGAAATGTTTTTTTTGAATATTAAAATACCCACAGTATCATGAATTTTTAGATAAATATTTTCATCTGTAGCTGAAATGACTATGACCTTTGACACAGGTCATTACTTCTTCCCTGAACACACAATGTGTCTTATAATTACAGAAAAGCCACCCAGTATTGGATAACAATTAATAGGCACTCTTCTAAATAAGGAAGAGTCTGAGATATTATTACCGTATAATTGCAAACAGTAACACTTGTCTCAAGGTCTGGTGCTGGAGAAGGAGCCTGAGAATCCTTAATTTAATCTAAAAGGAATATGAACTGTCTCCCTAGGACAGGTGTTCACCTACCGTCTACTAACAGTGAGCCGATATGACAAAGGAAAACGTTGCTACAATGTGAGTAATATTTTCAGTGTAAAAACACAAGACGACAGACAACTGCAAGGGTAAGTGCAAGACAGGCTCACTTACTAATCTATAGCTCTCAAACGAAAGATACAACTTACTTCTCGCCCAAGAACTGGGGGAGGGGCTGGGGGAGGGGTGGGGAGGGGAGAAGGGCGGTTGGGTGGTGGGAGGGTGACCGGAAAGATCACCTATATATCTGTCTAACAAGGGTACAAGTGAACTTTTCTAGAACTAGAATATAAATGTTTTGATACAATGACTAAGCAAATGACATGAA
>CAUYQV010198539.1:0-30475 GCA_963574575.1 Galagoides demidoff | reverse complement strand
TGCCATGGCATCACAGCTCATAGCAACCTCCAACTCCTGGGCTCAAGCGAGTCTCCTGCCTCCGCCTCCCAAGTAGCTGGAACCACAGGTGCCCACCACAATGCCCGGCCATTTTTTGGTTGCAGCCATCATTGTTGTTTGGTGGACCCGGTCTGGGTATTCGAACCCGCCACCTTAGGTGTACGTGGCTGGCGCCTTAGCTGATTGAGCCACAGGCGCTGAGCCCCATTGGTATTTTTTATTAAAAAAATCATGTTTTAAACAGGACAGAGTTTGTGTGGTTTTCTTTTGGTTGTCTTTGGCTAATTTGAGATGTTAGAAAGTGTGTTTATTTTAACATGAAAGCATTTAATGAAGTTTAAAGTAGGTCTTTCAAAGTACTCATGGTCTTGGCCCATTCTAAAGGTGCATCTATAGTTATGGGGTGGGTTGATAGAGGGAGGGTTAGTAGGGGGACCCACCTATTGAGCATATTGCAAGTACAAGTTGGATCTATCAGGTGTAGAACACAAATGTCTTAACACTGTAATTGGGTAAATGGGGTGAAGGTTATGTTGATTAGTAGGATGTAAGCACTCCAATTTGTACAAATAATCAACACACCGAATCCCATAATGGCATAAATGTATTCATGATCTATGTACAAATGACTTAATAAAAAAAAAAATCAGTTCTCATTATTTGACCACCTACCATCTAGGTGAGAGGAAAGTCTAATATGCCTGCTCAATCCAGATTCATAACATGCATGTTAGAGGCTAGGAATAAGGTCCTTTTTCACAGAAGTCTTCTGCCAAACACACTTTCAGTGAAGGAAGATATTAATTGATTTCAGTTAATAACAGCCTCTGAGTTATCTGCTTCTATAACAATCTATCTCTCTCAATCCTAATTCAAATTCCTTATTAAAAATGAAAAACCATTTTTAAAAATTAAAAATATCTTTGTATTTGCCATTTCAGGTTTCTATAACTAATTTGATTGGCTCCAGGATATCATAAACTCATTGATAAAATAATCTGGGGAGAAGGAAGGAGAAGGAGGAAAAAAGGAAAAGAAATGTTATTTATGAAGAGAAATTGGAATCCTGTGCATTGGTGGTACAATGTAAAATGGTACAGCCACTATGAAGCCAGTATAGTGGTTCCTCAAAATATTAGGCATAGAATTGCTATGTGATCCAACAATTGCAATTCCATTTCTAGGTATATACCCACAAGAATTGAAAGCAGGGACTCATACACCAAATGAAAGGAGGTATTTGTACACCAATGTCCATAGCAGCACTATGCAGAGTCAAAAGGTGAAGACAACCCAAATGTCCATTGATGGATGAAAGAAATATGGCATATACATGCTATAGAATTTTATTCAGTCTTAAGAAGGAAAGAAATTCTCTAAAGCATGCTGTGTCATAGATGAACCCTGAAAACATGATGCTAAGTGTAATAAGCCAGACACAAAAGGAGCAATGTTGTATGAATCCACTTACAGAGGTACCTAGAACAGCCAAATGTGTAAAGAAGGGAGTATAGTGGTAACCAAAGTTCAGGGGATGGAGAAGCTCTCCCCTTAATGGCTACTGAGTTTCAGTTTGGGGTGATAAAAACATCCCAAGGATGGTTAGTAATGATGTCATACAACAATGTCAACATACTTATGCTACTGAATTGCACACTGAAAAAGGATTAAAATGGTAATTTTTACATTAAATGTATATGTTGTCACAATAAAACAATATTTTTAATCAAGAGAGATGAATCAAATGTGGTAAAATGTTAAAATTAAAATCTCTTCAAACCCAGTGGTAGGCTTTGGACTGTATTAAGGTCGGGTTTATTTTATGAGTTTCTGTACTTACTTGGAATGCCTCAACTTAACTTTTGTTAATTGTTATAAATTTTAATGGGATGTTTTTCTGAAAATGATCTGCCTTCATTGTCAAGTAGAATGGTAAGAATATGGGCTAAGGTACTGAAAGGTGAAGGTGGTCTCTCTAAGTATAGGGTTAGATCTAAACAGGGCTTCTCACATCTTATGTACTTGCATGCAGGTGTTGCAGGGTCACACACACACTTTGAGTAGCAAGGGTCAAGAATGGCAGCGTTCTGCATATATTATCTTTCCTCTGAAATTTTCTTCTCAATTATTTGCTATTAGATAATAAAGGGTTGAAACCAGTCTTGATTACCTGTACATAAAAAAACCATCATCTTATAATTTGTTTGATAAAGACCACACTATAAGGCAAAATTACAAACACACCCTAATCATTATTAAAAATATTTCACAGGGATTGCCTCTTCTTTAAAAATCCTAGTTGAAAACTTAATTTGGAACATGTTAGTAATAATTCTTCTGCACCAAATGAACTTTAAAATAAAAATTGCTGTAGCACAAATTTTCATTAATGACAAGTTACCTCACATAATTACATAGTCCATGAACCTTACCATTTTTTTTAAATTCCAGGATAATCCTAAATGAAGAGCTAATAATTTCACCTACTATAAGATGACTAATTGCCTAAAATTGAAAAAAAAAAAACCCTAGGAGATTTCTTGCCAGACTTTTTAAAATCTATTCCATCTGGTGAAAGGTGCCAATCACGTTCTCTGAATTAAATCTTTCAGCTCTAATGCTTCCAAAATTGACCCGAATGTGATCCCCACCTCACTGCCAGAAAGGAAGAAAATATTCCAGGTCCCCTAGTTAACCACCAGATCCTCTGACTGCCCTTCAGAATTAAATGGTAGGGTTCTCCAAGTGACTATCGTTGATCAAGAGCAAGCAGATTTCAGCCATAATTACCCCACTGCTGAGCTTGTTTTATCATATCCAGCAAAGTTTTAAATAACATAAAGCTATTTGTACTGTTCATTAATCTTTCATCAACCTGTGATTTCAGAGGCATGTATTGTCTTTAATCCAAACTGAAAGTTTTGACACATGTTCTAGGTCAATGGTTCTTTGGAATCTGCCCTGCTCTTCCAAACAGAATAATAGTCATAATAAAAACAACACATACAGCTAAACTTTATGGTTCCCTAACTCTGTGCCAAGCCCTGTTCTCCACATTTTACATGGATTATCTCACTGAATCCTTACAATAGCCCTGTGAGATAGGTATCATCATTTCCAACTCACAGGTAAGAAAAGGAGACTCAGAAAATTAAGTAACATCACCAAAGCCACACAGTAACTGGCAGTTTCTGACTCCAGGGCCCTGTTCATCTCTATAATGCTTAATTGCTAATTTTAATTACAATTGCTAATTCTAGTCATAAATGGGATCACACAGAGCTGCTCTAAACTGCTGGAAAGAATGACAGCAAGTTGGGGAGCATGTCCCTTTCTTAGCAAGCACCCTCCTCTATAATACGTCATTATTTACTGTCACATGGAGTAGCATTAAAAGTATATGGGCTTCTAGATAATGACTGTCAAGAAAAAAAATCTTTACATTTGGCAGAGACTCTGCAAGATTCAAGGGGAAGAACAATTCAATAGAATTGTTCAATTCACATTAGGCACTCCAGAGAGTTCATATCGGGAAGGTGACAATGTAGGGGTGTGCTGAGCTTACTTTTGGAAGAATAGCTTAATTGTAATGCAGACCTGAATATAAAAGGCTGGGGCTGGAATAATCATCAGCACATTTTTATTTCTAAGGCAGTTAAATTCCCTTTCAAATTACTTTCGTTAATAAAAACTAGGCTCTTCTATCCTAGGCCTGATACTATATCAGTGTATGTGAAAAATATTAATAGCCCCAAAGAAGTATTTTCACATTCATTCAAAAATCATCTATCCATTTTCTAAGCCAGTACTGGGCAAGCTCATACTCCAGGCATGTCAAAGCAGGGAAAGGCTAAAGAATATTGACACGATCAGGTCATAAACCAGAAAGCCCAAGCCATTTCAATCCCATTTTCAGCCTTAAATTACAGCTTTCACTGATCAAGTCTCTATTTCACAAAGACATTTCTCAATAAAACATAAGTCAGACACAATTTGCCAGCCCATCTTATTCCTCTGGATTTGCATAACACATTTTCCTCAGGATCTGAAGGCACTAAAGATGTATTTAACTTGAGAAAGAGCACAAAGAGACCAAAAGGCTTTCTAAAGGTATATAAGAAATGAGGGGTTTTTTTTATGCTATACCAAAATTTAATAGTCATGACTTTAAGACTAGTTGCAATGTGGAATCTAAAACTGCATCAATGAACTTTTTATACCATTACATTAAAATTCACTGGTCGTATGTTCTTCGAATGGTTCTTTGACCTATGCTATCTGTGCAATATTCCATGTATTGCCATTTGGAAAATGTTAGTACATTAATTATGAAAATCTTCCAAATATTGACAATATCAAATGATACAAAACAAAATGTTATGTTTGTTAATATATATTAATACTGCTGGCATGTAATCTTAATATTTGTTGCACTTAACATTGATCTCAGAAAAATCTTTGGTCTTGGGGAAGCTATTAAGTTCATGGTAATGAACACAGGTCATCACCTGTATTTTAGAACTCTAATTTTTGCTTGAAATCTTAGATTTTTATACTGGCAAAAATATTACCAGCTGTTTTCCTTAAAGTGGTAGTCCTCCTTTGTTCTTCTTGAAGAGAATATCTGCCAGATACCAAAGTTTGAATATCCATGGCATGTCGTCAGTTCTTCAAGTATAATTAATGTTCTAAAAATAGAGTTATAATTCAAACAATTGCTTAAATTCTTATTTTCAAGACCCTTTCTTTGATTGACAAAAGTATGTCATGAAGTAGGCTTGCCACATCATCACCCAGAAACATTAAAAAAAAAATTTCCAACTATATGGTGGTAAAAAATAGAATGAACACTAGCACAGTTTGGTGTCCTTGCCTTGATGTGCTTTTTGACATTAGCAGCTTCACCCACCATTCCTTTTGTATCATTAATGCAAATGACCATATCATTACGAAGGTGAATTAGGTCTTAGTACCATAATAGACTTAGTTTTTATGTTGCAGACTTCCAGAAGAAGTCTTAGAGAACCCAGGAGTTAATGGTTCACACTGTGAGAATCTCAGGAATAGACTACATTTTACAAACTCATCATATAAAATGAGTTCTTTTGAGACAATAGCTTCACAATTCTGCGGTGAGTGGCAGATAAGCAGGTGGCCTACCATGAGAAAAACTCTTCACTGAGGATCAAATGTTGTGTGACTAAATGTCATTTTCTTCTGAAATACTGTACTGCCCTAATTGTAGATTACCATGTGGTAGATGATCTCAGCCATCAGTGTGGGAAGGGGGAGTTGCAGCAGGAGATCAGGCTGATGAAGTTGGAAGGACCCAAGAAATCTGACTGACCTGACCTCTTTGATTGGGAGTCAGTACCCACACACTGCAGTGGCAGGTATTAGAAATACCAGGTGCCACCGGGAGGGGGGAAGGAGCTGGTACCTGGTATTTAGATATGCTTAGGCAAGAGAGAGCTTGGGCAGAGGTCATTGGCATCTAGCAGAGAGAGAGTTGGGCATTTCCAATGGGACCTTTTTAGGCCCCTCCCTATCTTTGTGGTTTATCTGGAAGGACTTAGCATCTATCTCCTTCCTCCAGATCCCTTTTAGCTTGTACCTCCATGCCCCAATCCCATATTTATCAAGAGTTTCAAGAAAGGGGCCAAGTAGCTCCTCCTCCCATCATATCCCAAAATTGGTCTCCAGATCTTGAATAAACATCCCATGATTTGGCTTCAAAAAGTTATGTTTGTAGTATGACCTTACAATTTTTATTTTTGGTGTAAATCACTTATTTCTTTTGTGATGTATTTTTAAACTCTCCCTCTTATTATTGAGAAATGTCATCTCTTTCTATTGATTCTGATGAGATCTTTATTACTGCTACTTTGGTAACAAGAAGAAACAGCTAGGGTAGGAGGTATACATGGTCTTTTGTGTTATATGCAGAAAATACTTTATAGACAGTGTGAAAAATTTCTCCCATGTTCCCTATGTGATTTTATCTGTAAGCAACTTTTACGATATCAATAATATTTGTAAGTAACTCCTTGTTATATAGACGGAGACACTGAGGTACCCAGGGTTTAGGTGATTTGACTCAAACCAGTGAACAAATACAAGATTTGGATACTCTCAGTCAAATGTCTTTTACTCCTTGTGGGGCGGGAGATAGTTTCAGGACCCAAGCTTATATCCCACCTCCTTATCTATCAACACCTCTCACCATAACCCTCACACAAAAATTTAGTCCAAGTTTTTAATCCAATGACATCTGGAATATAAATTAGGAGAATGATAATGACAGTCGAGTCTAAGTAAATATAAGTTAGCAACAAGAAAGAAAGGAGGTAACTAAAAACTCACTAGGAAAGGTTTTTCATGGTAACTTTCAGTTATAAAAATGTTTTAAATATGCATTGGGTTTTTTAAAGTAAATATTGAGTAAAGAGTGATGAGCCTGTTCTACTCTCCTAGAAGTCTGCAGATATCACATTTTTTAAAGTTTTAGAATATTAAGCGAATATAAATGTTTCTGTTACATGGATACTTTTCTAATGCTTAAGTCAGGGCTTTTAGTATGCCCTTGCCCAAACAGTGTTCACTGTACCTGATAGTGTACCCCCTTCCCCTTCTTGATTTCCAATGACCTTTACATCTCTGTGGGCTCCTGTGTGCCTACCCATTAGCTCCCAATTATTAGAGTTCATGTGGTGCTTGGTTTTCCATTCCTAAGATACTTCACTTAGGGCAATGGTCTCCAGTTCCACCCAAAGACACCACTTTTAATGAAACAGAACTCGTAACTTCTTTTACTGTAATTAGTGGTTCTATATTTGCATGATAAAAAATATTCTATAATTGAATACTTATAAGGAAAAAAAATCCTGCTTTGAATTGGTCTGTGGCTCCAGTCACCTTACTTTTCCTATCTTTGTTCTTAAGAAGAGCTTTAGTTGGCTTTTAATTTATATTATTAAATATGCCCTGAAAGAAACATCACTCAAGGCAAGTGTTCTTAAAGCTTAATCCAATTAAAGGTATAAATGAAATTATAAAGCTTCTTTCTGTACAGAGAACATTGATATTGGGTGGATGTTTTGTGGAAATAATAATGATTCCTACTATCGCTGACTTCTGTCTTTGTCATTGAACCCCTCCATCTCTTGCTCAAGGGGTTATCTCATTATGTACCCTTCAGCTATGGATAACTGATTAGCACTTGATGTGAGCATTGTATCATGAGGCAAACATTTCAGAGGTGTGACTGTAGATGTCCCCAGTTTTGCTCCATTCGTCCCCAACCCCAGCTCTCTATCTTGTATCAAACTTTCCAAATGCCCAAAAGGTACTGAACAAGCAATCAGACTTGACTTGATGAAAATCCAACACTGCTCTGTCAACTTCCAAAATACTTAGTATTGATAGGAAATCAAAAGTATAATCTAAAAATCATATGTATGTCTTATTATGACTTGCATTTGAACAGGACATTTTTATCTTAATAAGAAAATTGAAGTACCATTGATGTTATCTTTAATTATCTTAGCAACATCTATTCAGTGTCTGAATATTCTGTATGTTCATGACACTTTACTAGCCACTGTGAGGATATGAAAATGAATAAGGCCTGATCCCTGACTTATGGAAACCAAAAATAGAGGTGGGAAGATAATGATACGTATAACATCTATGTTATTATTAAGCCTTATAATGTTGTAGATCATGTTCTAAGCACTACATACAGTACCTTATTTTTCTCCTAGCTATTCAGATAGGTATTGTTATCCTCATTTAATAACCAATAAAGAAGCTCAAGCTCAGGAAAAGTAAATATTTTACAAAATAATATTTGAACTATGACTCAAATTCATACCCTTGATTCTAAAATTTTAACCCTTCACCAAAACACTATAAGGAATACCTTTTGATTCGAAAATCATAACATTTAACCAAAACACTCCAAGGTATAACTTTGATTCCAAAATCTTAACACATAACCAAATCACTACAAGGTATAATATTAACAAACTAGAGCTCAGGAAAAGTAAATAATTTACTAAACAATATTTGAACTATGACTCAAGTTCATACCTTCAATTCTAAACTCTTCACATTGAACCATAACACTACGAGGTATACTTCTCATTCTAAAATTGTAACACTTAATCAAAACTCTACAAGGTATAACGCTGACAAAGACACTACACTAAAGCTCAGGAAGAGCAAATAATTTACCAAACGATATTTGAACTATGACTCCTATTCTTACCTTTGATCATAAAATCTTAACACTTAAACAATACACTACAAAAAAACCAAAATGATGAAATTAATTACATAAAGGTTTTTAAACTTTCCCAGTCCATGGATACAAAGCAAAGTCACAAAAACATCAGTAATGCATGAATCCTGTTTTCTCTTTACCTGCCCCCATATGGCATCTGGCAAGCCCCTTCTGAGTTATTTTTGGAAATCCACAAAAGGAAGCACAGTTTTATGTGTGTCTGCAACCCACTCTATGGGCTGTAGTCCTCCAGAGATACTTCACTGAGGGTTAGTGGGACTTAAAGAGTTAGAACTAGACGCTGAAGGACAGGGAGCCTTATCCATCCTGAAGGATGAGGTTTCCTTAGGATGATAAGCAATTGGCACTGTGGGGGCCATGGGGTTTTGCCACCCACATGCTGTCTGCTGCTAATCAGAGAAGGGGGGAAAGGAACTACCACAAAGGAGCACCAAGACCCAGCTGGCATGCCCTGGAGGAGCCAGGGGAGGACATATGTGACTGGACCCTTAGGGGCTTGATCAAAACTCTGGAACATAGAATTGGAAGAGAATAGTGTGTTGACTTGGGCTTGTTGTTCTGAGATACGTGGTTTAACATCTCTTCTTGGAGTGGTCCTCAG
Source organism: Galagoides demidoff (assembly GCA_963574575.1). Lineage (NCBI taxonomy): Eukaryota > Metazoa > Chordata > Mammalia > Primates > Galagidae > Galagoides > Galagoides demidoff. Next base: position 21,548 of record CAUYQV010198539.1, on the reverse strand, counting down.
GAGATGGTGCAAACTCACTACTATGATGGCTCCCAGAAATACAGACAAAGTGAGGTTGAAAGGCCAGAATTGTCATGACAGATGGTAAATGAAGGGATAAACAGGCTCAGGGAAGTAAGAATGCTGGCCATATTATATATGATCAAAGAGGATTGTTCCACAGGAAGGCCCAGAGGCCACACCATTTGTCAAGTCATAATGAGTATGAGGTCAGATAATTACGTTAGTAAACTTATCCTAGAAAAAGTGTTACATACCTCATTGCTGAATATCACTACAGTCACCTTCAAATTTCTCCTCCTGGGAAGCGAAGCACTGACACCAATGCCTAGTCTTCTTGGTAGTATATCAAGAAGAGTTAAACATTTGATGGTGGCCTCTCTCTGTAAGCCAGGGCTAAGAGTAATGTAACAGATACCATTACATAATTGGGATTACTGGTGGCAAAGGGAATGACAGGACCCCAAACCACACGGTCCATAAGGTAGCCCCTAACTCCGAAGCCAGAGGTTTACAATTACCATGGGAACCAGCAAGGTTGAATGGCAATCTAAAGTGCCTATCTCAAAATATAGCATCTGAAGAGGCAGCATAATAGATAGCAGTAAGTGTACTGCTCAACTTGCACCAGCAGAAAAAAGTCAAGACAAATGTCTGGGAGGCTTAAGAAATTCATTCCAGTAAAGGGGAACAGTTATTGCCCAGGTTCTGGACCTGCGCCATTTTTCAGATCCAGAACTCTTTGCCTGAAGATTAGACAAGACCTCAGGAAGAAAGATTCTGCTATACTTTCAACACCCAGTAAGCCTCCTAGGGTTCTGGAGACAGCATATCCCACATCCAGGTTTGTCCTGTCAACTCACATACTGGGTGATACAAAAGGCTGCCAGACCTTTGTATAGCATAGCACATTCTACAGCACATTCAAGTTATGGTAACAGTAGCCCTGCCAGTTGGGCCATATGATCTGGCAGATACTAGGGTGGTAGATGTATCAGTGTCTTGGTCCTGCTATCATAGAATATCACCATAATTGGTAATTAATAAAGAGTAGAAATCTTTTTCACAATTTCTGGAAGGTAGGATCTAAGGAGTCTAAGATCAGGTACCAGTAGGTCCAGCTGTCTAGTAAGGGCTGCTCAGTGCTTCCAAGATAACACCTTGTTGCTAGATCCTCTGGAGGGGAGGAACCTGTGTCTTCACATGGTTGAAGGTGGGAGGGCAAGATAGCCAAACACTGCTCTGAACCCTCTTTTACAAAGCCCTTATTTCTATTCATGAGGAAGGAGCCCTCATGGCCTAATCCTTCCTTAACAGCACTACCTCTTAATACCATCACATTAGCCACTGAGTTCTAACACCTGAATTTGGGAGGGGGACACAGTCAAACCATAACAATTTGAGGAAAAGATGGTAAGTAGAATTTATTGCAAGTCTCAGTGAAATAATTACACTACAAGAGCATTACAAGCAGACATCTTAATGTCTGCTTCCAGACAACCCAACCTGCGATCAGGACACATTAGGATTCTTTCAACATCGCCACATGACAAGGATGCAATGTATTATTAAAAAAAAGACAGAAATCAGGCAAAATACAAACTTTATAGGAAGCAAATATTGGGTATATCTATATGATCTTTCTGTGTTTTAAGAAGAGCAGTTACTGTCATGAGCAGGCTGCTCCTTATCCCTCCCCACACACACAAATGCTCTGAAGAGTATTCCCAATGTCCACTTTATGTACCTTTTATAGGAGAAAGCCACTGTTCTTTATCTTTCCAAAGTCATGCAAAACCCACCACTCAAGAACTAATGGCAGATCCTGATCTTTCTATTCCCTGATGTAAATATAGGAACCACAGAATCACAGAACATTAGGAATGAAAAGGATTTTGCAGGTCTTTATTCTCACTGATACAGTCTGATGTAGATGAGGGGAACTACAAATACATGATCATCATTTTCCTATCTTCATTTGGGACTTTGGCATGAGACCTGGGAATTATGCCTTTCCCAGAAAGTTTTTTTTCACAGTGAAAAGACTCAGAAGGAAATAATCTCCCCTTCTCTTCCATGATCTTCTTGCTGTTATGTTGTCTGTTGTTGATGCCAGGAATTAGGGTAGCCACCTGCAACCATAAGAGAGACATTGTCAACATGCTAAAGATGACAATGCAGTGAGACAAAAAAATTCTGTGTCCCTTATTATATCATCAAACTATTAAATTAGTCCCTAAAATGATCTTGGTTCCTGAATTTTTTTTTTTATAAATGCTATTGTTTTTTACCCAAGTCATCTTTTGCTTGAGTATTCTGGTTTGCATTCAAAAGCACCCTGATTAAGGATTATCTAATTCAACATCTTTGTTTGACAGATAAAGAAACTGAGACTGTAGAATAACTTGCTCTCCATCTGCAGTGATTAGGTGACAAAGCTACAACCCAAATGCTGGTGTCCTGAGTCTTAGACTAAAGTGATTTCCACCAATCCTTATAGAACATTCTAGTTGTAATCAAAATTAAGTAAGATGACCACAAACAGACTGGTAGACTCTGAAAGAAAGCCACCTGGAGAAATTAGGGAGAAGAGGGTTCCTGCTACTGAATACAGAACAACAGGACAGGATCCCAGTCAATTGTGAGTGATTCTTCTGCCTTGTTTCTGACCCTGTGTCCCCAGAAAGCCAATTAAAAATAAACAGTGACCATGTCACTGTCCTAGATACACAAAAATAAGATTACTGTACATGACCAAAAGTGAACCAGATTCTCTGAATTTTTTTCCAACTTCTAAAAATAGTTAAGACTCACTGCCAAAGAGAGTGGGGCTTACATTCCCATGAAAAAACATCAGTCCATGGCATTTGCTCCAGTGTAGAAATAATTAAATACACACTGAAGAATGGAATTCTCAGTGCTCTCTCACCCCATCAGTCTGATTTCTAAAAGTAAAGAAAAAAAATTTTCAATAATGCGGCAACTGTGATATAGTGTGGAAAGACTAGACTTGGAATCAGGAAAACTAGATTCTACTCTATAGGATGCTCTCTTTACAGGAATCTCTCACACATTAAAACACGGGACCCATCTTTCATTGTACAATCTTAAAAAGCCAGATACTTATTTTTCTCAGCTTCCCTTGCAGCTAGAATTGGGGCACATGACCTAGGCTCTACTGTGATGTCTACTTGTATATGTCAGCTTGACTGAGCCACAGGGTGCCTAGATATTTGGTCAAACATTGTTCTGGGTATGTCTGTGAGAATGTTTCTGGGTAAGATTAACATTCGAATCAGTAGACTAAGTAAAGCAGATTACCCTCTCCAATGTGAGGGGGTCTCATCCAATCCATTAAAGGCCTGAATAGAACACAAAGATATGATAAGAGAGAATTCACTCTGCCTGCCTTTGAACTGGGGCATTGATCTTCTCCTGTCTTTCATCTCAGACTAGAACTAGAACTTATAAACTGTCAATTCTTCTTGTTCTCAGACCTTCAGATTTGGACTAGAACTATACCATCAGCTCTCCTGTGCCTCCAGCCTGCCAACCACAGATCCTGGAACTTCTCAGCTTCCATAATAACTATGGGAGCCTATCCTATATATTTATATTACCTATCAGTTCTGTTTTTCTGGATAACCCTGACTAATACAACCACCAGGCAAAAGCACCATCCTCAGACTTTAAACAGAAAGCTAGTGTGGGCTCGGCACCTGTGGCTCAAGTGGCTAAGGCATCAGCCACATACACCTAACGTGACGGGTTCAAATCCAGCCTGGGCCCGCCAAACTGTGATGGTTGCAACCAAAAAATGGCCAGGTGCTCTGGCGGGTGCCTGTGGTCCCAGCTACTTGGGAGGCGGAGGCAGGAGACTCGCTTGAGCCCAGGAGTTGGAGGTTGCTGTGAGCTGTGATGTCACAGCACTCTACCCGGGGAGATAGCTTGAGGCTCTGTCTCAAAAAAAAAAAAAAAGAAAGAAAGAAAGAAAGAAAGAAAGCTAGTGTGGCAAAGAAGGATTCAAAGAAAGTTCTTACCAAGAGGGGAGGGAAAGAGAGTTGGGAAAGAGAGTTAATTAGATACTCCTCATTGAGGGTTGAGGAAGGAGTCTTGGAAATCTATTAAAAAAAATAGATGAAAGGTATAAGGCTTTTGTTTTCTTTCAGTACTGAGGCACTGGGCACTACTGATTTGCAAGTCAGTCTTTGGGTCTAGACCAGATAGGTAGCTCCATGAGGAGCGAAATCTTCACTGGCCTGTTCACCATTCTATCCCTAGCACCCAACTCAGTGCCTGGATCCTCCAACCTGCTCAGACATATGTGTTGGATGAATGAAGTCTGCTCTGGATGGTAACACATCATTCATTTCTTAAAAACAGGATAGTTTTGAGATTTTTACATTGACCAAATCAAATCCTTCTTAGCATAGGAATGCCAACAGGAGCATAACAACAACTAAAGAGGTTTGGATTTGAGTCACATATTAATATTTCTCTAAAGATTAAGAATCCAGAGATTGATGCCTCAGCTGGGAAAGTGATATCCTCCAACCATATGTATTCTCATACCTTGTGTCAAGATGAGCTGGGATCAGAGGACAAGACCCACCTCGACCACCTCCAACCAGTCACCCTCAGGGGCGGCTCAACCCATCATTCTAGTCTTGTACATTACCTTGTGCTATTGCCATTAAAAGGTGAAAGGAGGATCAAATGAGCAAGCAGATTTCTTCTTTACAATTGAGCTTATAATCAAATCTTTGAGTCTTTAATTATTTGACATGTTCATTACAAGAGAGTTTTAATTCAAAAAGAAGCAGATGCCCCAAAGTTAGATTTGTACAAAAATTGAAAAAACATCTTGTTTTGCCAGCATTATACTTCTTCAGACTAGCATGTAGGAGTGGCAGGATAAAAGGCAGGGCAGGAAAAAAAACAGGCCCTCAACGGTTCCTTGTTGGAACAGAAACTTCTCTGGGTGGTAATAGGCTTTAGTGTATGACAGAAACAAGAGCTAACATCTGTGAGTGCTTTTTACGTGCTGGTCACTGTCTAAGCACTTTGCATGTGTTAAGTGAGACAGTCCTTATAGTCTTCAAGAGGTATGTTAACATCAACATACCTATTTTACATACAAGGCAAGGCAGAGAGAGAGAGAAGTAAATAACTTGCCCAAGTTTAAGTTAACATAGCTAGGAAAGGAGGAACTGAGATCTGAGCCCTGGTATCTGGCTACAGAATCTGTGCTTTTAACTGCCACCCAGTGAGAACACTAACCGGAGAACTCTGTGCCTCCGGGTATAGATTACATGGTGCTTACCCACAGAAGAAGAACCAGGGCTAGGAACTGATGAGTAAAGAAGGAGCGAGAAACAGAGAGCAGATTAAAGGACTTTTTAAAAATTAAAAATATCACCCTTATTGTTATTTATTTCTGACTATAAGAATAATATGCCCATTGGAGAAAATTGTAGCAAACATTAAAAAAGCATAAAAAAAGAAAAGTCTTACCTACTTTTGAGTCCTTTACCCCTACCCACAGGTCTCATTCATTCATTCATTTATTTCATCATCTCTTCTACCAAAAATTAATATACATTTGCCAAGTGCTGTGTATGGCTCTATGGAACAAATAAAATTACAAAGGTCACATAAACTAACTCAGCATTAGTTAATTCAGAAAAGGAAATAAAACATACATAAGAAATGGCATATTCGCTCAGCACCCATAGCACAGCCACATACTTTGAGGCTGGCAGGTTCAAACCTGGCCCAAGCCTGCTAAAGAACAATGACAACTACAACAAAAAATAGCCAGGCATTGTGGTGGGTGCCTGTAGTTCCAGCTACTTGGGAGGTGAGGCAGGAGAATCGCCTGGGGCCAAGATTTTGAGGTTGCTGTGAGCTGTGATGCCATGGCACTCCACCAAGGCAACATAGTAAGACTCTGTCTCTTAAAAAAAAAAATGCGCAAGTATGGTATAAGGTACTGATAATGGGGTAGGCTTATGCACGTATGCGTGTCAGATGGGAAGGAGAATATAGGAAATCTCTGTACTTTCAGCTTAATTTTCTGATGAGCCTAAAATTGCTCTAAAAATAAAAGTCTCTTTATAACTCAAAGCAGTAGTTTAAAAAAAATAATAGAAAGTTAAAATAACTAATGTTGTATGAGTGTTTACTGTAGGCCATGCAGAAGTCTTAAGAATTTCTAAGTGAATTAACTCATTAAATCCTTACTAGAACTGAATGAGGTGATACTATCTTTAGTGAGGTGACACTATCTTTAGGCCCCTTTTATGAAAGAGGGAACTGAGGTGCAGAAAAGCTAAGCAACTTACCAAAAGTCACCAGCTAACAGAAACAGAAAAAAATAATTTAAGAATTTATATGGAACCACAAAAGTCCCAGAATATCCAAAACCATCCTGAGTAAAAATAAAACTGCGAGTGTTTAGCATAACCCCTGAGTAAAGGGCTCAAGTACAACTTGAACTTTACCTTGGATATGAGAACAATGTGACCTAAAAATGTGTATCCTTGTATTAATTTATAATAAAAAAGTAAAAATAGAAAAAAAAATGGAGGAATCATATTACCTGACTTCAAACTATACTACAGAGCATAGTAACCAAAAGAACATGGAACTGGCTTAAAAACAGACATATAGACCAATAGAACAAAATGGAGTACCCAGAAATAAGTGTATACATCTATAGTGAACTCATTTCAGACAAAGATGCCAAGAACATACATTGGGTAAAGGATAGTTCTTCAATAAATGGTGCTAGAAGAACTGGATATTCCCATGCAAAAGAACGGAACTAGACCGCTAACTCACCATGTACAAAGTCAAATCAAAATGGATTAAAGACTTACGTCAAAGATCTAAAACCATGAAACTACTAAAAGAAAATATTGAGGAAATGTTTCAGAACAATAGTCAAAGCAATGATGTCTTGAGTAATAACTCAAAAGCACAGGCAACCAAAGCAAAAATGAACAGATGGGGTCATATCAAGCTAAAAAGATTCTACACAGCAAAGGAAACAACAAAGTAGAGAGACAACACACAGAATGGGAGAACATATTTGTAAACAACCCATCTGATAAGGTATTAAAAACTAGAATATATAAGAAGCTCAAACAACTCAACAGGAAAAACTCAAAGAATCCAACTAAAAAAAATAAGCAAAAGAACTAAATAGACATTTCAAAAGAAGATATACCAATGGCCAATAGGTATATGAAAAAATGTTCACATCATTAGTCATCAGAGAAATGCAAATCAAAACTATGATGAGATATCATCTCCCCCCAGTTACAATAACTTTTACCCAAAAGACAGGCAATAATGAATGCTGGCGGGATGTGGAGAAAGGGAACTCACATACACTGTTGGTCAGAATATAAATTAGTATGAATTTATATGAAGAATACAGAGGTTCCTCAAAAATCTAAAAATAGGATTACCATACAACCCAGCACTCCCACTGCTGGGAATATGCCCCAAAGAAAGGAAATCATTGTATTGAAAAGATATCTGCACTCTCATGTTTATGGCAGCACGATTCACAATAGCCAGGAGTTGGAATCAACTTTAGTGTCCATCAACAGATGAATGGATAAAGAAAATGTGGTATATATACAGAATAGAATATTATTCAGCCATAAAAAGAACAAATCTATCATTTGCAACAACACAGGCGGAACTGAAGAACATTATGTTAAGTGATGTAAGCCAGCTACCAAAAGACAAAATTCCTATGTTCTTCCTCATATGTGGCAACTAAAAGTTAAAACAATAGAGCTCCAGAGATAGAGAGTAGAATAATGGTTACCAGAGTTAGATACAGAAAATGAACAATATTTGATAGTCAACCATAAATTTTGGTACACTTTAAAATAACTAAGAGAGGTGAATGAGAATGTTTCTAACAAAAAGAAATGGTGAGGGCGGCGCCTGTGGCTCAAAGGAGTAGGACACCGCCCCATACACCAGAGGTGGCGGGTTCAACCCAGCCCCAGGCAAAAACTAAGTTGATGGATATGCTGATTGAATTATTACACTTTGTATGCCTATAACGAAATATCACACGTACCCCATAAATATATATAACTATTATGTAGTTTAAAATAATTAAATAAAAAAATGCTTTAAATTTAAATCACAGAGTCATCAGCTAGTAAGTGTAAATCGCATATCTGAATCTGAGCAGTAAGCTCCAAAAACCATATTAGATTTTGCATCTTGGGCCTACCCCAGAAAGAATAGCAACAGCTGATCTAAGTCAATCACTGTGAAGCACCAGAGACATGTATCTTCAAGCCAGAGCTAGAGATGTCTGTCTGTCTGCATTTGGTCATCTTGTCCCAGCCCTCCCTCTTCCTTCCCCTCACAGCCCTCTTCCTCTCAGCTCTTCCCAGCAATGGCTTGCTCTTTGCCCTCCAGGGCTGCTCCAGCTTTCCCCACACCCTCCTGCCTGGCACTTCTGCCTAGGCTGTGGTTTGGCCCTGGAGGTCTGGACCTAACAGGGACAGCCTGAGCCCAACTTCGGGGAACGGAAAGTTCAGTGTTTGCCAGAGGCATGACAAGTCACTGCGCAGTCAGTAACTCTGCCTGGTTAGCACCCCATCCCAGCAGGGCCCTTCTCCCTTACCGTTAGGTCTACTGAGGGGGCCGGCCTTCATAGGTCTACTTCCCTTACTCAGCCTTCTCCAAGAGGCATTAACAAGATTTCTTTCTGACACAAATTTCTTTCTGTGGAATTTCATAAGCTTTCAGCCACAAGTATACTTAAAACCATATCAAACTAAACTTTAATGCATTTTCAAACCTACTCTGTGGTAGCTTGACTTCAAAGATGGCTGCCATCAATTACTACCCCCTGCAGGCCTGTGCCACTCTCCCTTGGGCAGGTGGAGTCTATCCCTCCACATCCAGGAATATGCCCTTGAAATAGGCTGGCTTGTGACTGCTCTCAACAATAGCATATGGTGGAATTAACCATGTGCCAGCTCTGGGCCCTGGTCTTTAAGAGGACCGGCCTTATCCACTTCCTGTTTCTTGGAGCCCTGAGTCCCATGGAAGAAATCCAGTCCACTTTACTAGAACAAGGCCATGTGGGGCAGCACGGAGATATTTGCATAGGTGCATGAAGAAGCCATACTGAATGTCCAGCTTTGTGAAGCTTCCTGATGACTCTCCAGGGTGAACAGCTGAGCTCAGCTCATACACCCCACAGATCCACCAATAATAATAATAAATTATTGTTCTAAGTCACTAAGTTTTGGATTGTGTAGTAACAACTAAATTATGATCATTCACTTTAACTCAGTAATTCTAGGAATCTAGAAAATAATCTGAAATATAGTCTAAGATTCATGAACAAAGATGTTAATATACATGGATTACCATCTTTGTAAAAAAAAATACAGCAATAGTTAAGTAAATTAAACATATGGCTTATTAGGTAGCAGTTAAGAAATGTTATTGAGTACTTTGCTTTGTTTCAGCCTGAGTTTTTTTTTGTTTACATCAAGGTCTTGCTCTGGCAAATATTTGTGCTGGCTTCTTAAGAGTGTATTCTTCTGGAGATAGGATCATTCTGTATCTCAGATGTTGAATAACCCTGAGAGCTGTAGCTTTTGTTTTCTCAAAGGCACATGACAGAGTCTGGAATACTTGGACCATGCGTCTTTTAGCTTACAGAGAGTTCAGTTCTTAAAAATCTCAAGCACTTTAACTGCAACAAGGGAAAACCTCACTGATTTGCTTACAGGTAAAATCGTATTAAATTATAGCCCCAAATTGATGTATCTAGGGTTTTGCTTAAAGTGATGTGCCACTGTCATTTCTATCAACTAACCCCTTCCATGTGTTCAATATTCACATATGCAATACTATGAAAAGGCTTACTTCTTTTGATCTACTTCAGTCCTTATCTTCCCATTTTAGTTACTTATCTTCCCATCATTGAATGTAAAACTTTTGCTACTTTTCACAGATAAACCTGCAGAAAGGGGCTTTTATTTGGGTCGGGTTGACAGTTCCCTCTTCCTATCTCTGACACTAACATCCAATGTAGGCACCGGAAAGCTTTAAATAGCTCAGCCTTCAATTCTGTCTCTGGTGAGAACCAAGAATAAGAATAATGATCTTGTCTGAACAACCTGAAACTGATTCCAGCCTCTACAGAACATTTTTGCAGTTTTGAACCCCTGGAAGAATCCAAGAGTTTAAGCAAAATGTAAGAACTGAAACCATGATATTGCTGTACAGGCGCCTCTTGAAAGGGTTTTGGCTCCATTCATCTGTACCTCATTATTAATTTACCTTTTGCTGAAGCAGAGACCAAAAGAGAGGTGCCCAAGGACCAAACCTCCTGAAAGAGGCTTCCTGAGCAAAATGGATGGCTTGATCTGCTACTTCTGAAACTCAGTCCCATACTAGCACAAAATCTTAAACAAATTGTTCCAGCAACACAAGGCTGCTTCTTTCCGAATTGACCAAGGAAAAAGTACTTAGAAAAATACTGATCAAACAATGTTTCAAAAGTTCCTTAATTAAGCAAAAGCAATGGAAATTGGATAAGCAGTAACTTAAGAATAACTTATTGATGTGAAAACAGAGACTGAAAATTCTGAAATCCTAATCTACAAATTATTAAACTTCCTGTTAGCTAGTAAAGGTCACTCATAAAATTATACATTTATTGCAATTCTTTAACATCTCCTTGAGAAAAGGGTAAGACACAAGTCATATACCAAGTATGACAGATGCAATCAAACGAATTGGAATCAGAGTCATCAAACCAAGAGATGAATCAGGTTATTGTATCCTTTAAACACACTTGTTTAAAAATTCCTCCATGGATATGGCTACATACATCTATCTATCCTGAATTTATTCTGCACGCATATGAACAACAGTTCTATTTTTATGTTTAAAGTGGTTTTATTAAGCTTGTTAACCATTCGGAAGTAACAGTTTATTTAATATAACAAGTGTCATCTTGGCAGGGAGGACATAGATCATTTTTTCTCTTCTGTTAAAAAGCGAACATGTCATTTTAACGTTAAATATCATTACCTATTCTATTTTTCCAAAAATTGGGAAAGGGGGCAAAGCTATCACCCTAAAGTTAAAGCTAGGCAAAAAATATTATGCAAGACATTCTCTAGAAACGCAAATAGATTTTTTACCATTAGCATTTTAATTTACTATCTAGCCATGACCAATAGGCTTTAGTTTTGTCAATGATTATGTTCTAGTTAGAAAAAAGTATACTGAAATTAAAAAAAAAAAATCACCTCAAGACGCACCAGAACAGGAAGTTTCCTGGATTTCTGGATATAACAAGTTATCCTGTGATCATATTTTAAGTAGAGTTGTAGCAAAAGGAAAAAAAAAATCTACAGTTTATGAACTCTACTAAAAATGTTGAATATAGCGTGCTGTTCGTCAACAGCTATGGGCACTGTTGGTTTCTTTGTTCGTCACAAAGTATAATTGTTTCATTTTTTTCTGGGGTCCAGCCCCCAATACCCTTGACTAAGTATTGAGTGGTTTGTACTGAGTTTGAATTCCCCACTAGCACCCGGGGTAACCTCAATCTGAAGACAAGTGAGGCAATGTTAGCGGATTCAGTGGCTGAACCCCCTCGCTACAGAAGAAATGCCCCAATTGTCCTGAGCAAGAATTGCCACCATTTCCAATAAACAATCAGTTGTCCGTTGACTGCTATAAATAGACTTTAATACACAACCAGCTGTCTGAGGGAGAGTTTATAACTGTTGCCCAAAAACACAGTAGGGAAGGGAAATGAGAGATTTCCACATAACAGGAGAATGACTTGTCTGCAGCGTGCAGTCAATGGGGGAGTGACACAGATCTCCCATTTAAAATATGTCAGCACGCCTGGATTCCAGCTGAAATTACAGAGACAGCACAATGGGCTCCATGTGGGAGCCTTTTTCAACAAATACTGTATTCTCTCATGGGCATCCTTGAATTCGGGATTGTGAAATAAGTGGCAGTGACCAGGAGATAGCCTGTGAAGTGGTCACAGGAGATGTTTTAGATGATTCAGAACAAGACGCGCTAGTTCGGCTGTGATTAGAGCTAACCTCTTGCCCCATTTCTGCCCCATTTCCTGTTCTGTTTTTCTTTATCTTTTCCAGAAGGACTCTCCTTCATTCTCTTTTCTTTCACAACCTAATTGGTAGCCACTGTCTATATGAGAGAGTGTTCTGAGCAGTTTACTTTAACCAGGCCCAGTCCCTGGGGCAAGACGGTGTCTCAAAAATCTGATCAGGTGTGACAGAGAGCAGGGCCCAGGGCCCCCAGCCATGGGCACATGCCTGCCTGAGTGGAGGCAGCTCTGCCCACGGTGGCTCTCAGTCCCGAGCAGCCAGCTGGAGATAACTGGGCATGGTCGAAGCAGAAAGGTTGCTCCAAAGCTGGAGAAAACTAAGCAAGGAAGGACACACGTGCCTTAGAGAGACAAATACAGAAATAAAGGCAGAGAGCACAAAAAACAGACACAGAGCAGGATCCATGACGAAAGATTTAATCAGAATGTTTCTCCTCCCAGTAAAAGAGGAATGAAAAAGGAACAAAAAGGTTATTTTGATTTTTTTAAAACAATATCTTTTCTAAGGTGGTGTAAAATATTCTTGAAAAGTTTTCAAATGCATTCCTAGTTTGATTCCTACTCCTTAAGTTTAAAAACTTAAGTTTTATTTTTAAAAATTCATTTGAAATAATAAGCCTATCATGGTTGCTTTTGAAATATTATAACAGTACCCACTAGAGTTAGTATCCATCCTGTGTTTTTACCCTTAAACTAATAACTGAGAAAGCTTATGACTAGAGTTTAGAGAATTTTTTCTCTTACCCTTAAATTAATAACTAAGATTATGACTAGAGTTTAGAGAAATTTTTCTTCTGGTTGAAAGACATGCAATTTAATTCCAGCACCTCATTTTAAGAATTAGAAGTTATTTTATTTTACTGAGATAGAGTCTCACTCTGTTCTCTGGGTAGAGAGTGCCATGGCATTACAGCAACCTCAAACTCCTGGGCTCAGGAGATCCTCTTGCCTCATCCTCCTGAGTAGCTGGGACTACAGGCACCTGACACAATGCCTGGGTAGTTTTTCTTCATTTAGCAGAGACAGGCTCTTGCTTTTGCTTACACTGGTATCCAACTCCACCCACCTTGGCTAGTGCTAGATTATAGACATCACTGTGCCCAGCCAGAAGTTCTTTTATTTTAAAGATGGAAAATCTATAAACTGAGTAGGTAAAGGAATGTTCCTCTAGAAGTGTATAGAGAAGCATTTGAGATTTCTCTCCTGCTAACCAGTTGTAGGTTATGACTCCTTAGCTCCATAAACCACTGTTTATTAGTTTCCTCTCTGTGAAATTGCACCTTTCTCATAGTACTGTAAAAGGATTAAATGGGTTAGTAGAAAAGGGCCTCGCATCAGGCACTCAGTAGTGTAACCTGTTACAAATTCAGATTAAAGCTTCCCACTGCTTTTTTTTTTCCTTCTGTGATAGCGTTTAGTTGAAGTTTAATATACATGTAGAAGTACATACAAGTAGCCAGTCTGATGGATTTTCACAAAAATTCATGAACACACCCACGAGGCCTCTGCCCAGACGGGAACATTCCCAACCCCTTAAGAGCTCCCCTCATACTCTTTACTAGTCACTATAGCCCCATTCCCTACCCCCAGCTAACAAAACTTTATCCTAGCAATATTGGCTGTGCTGTTTAAAACATGTATTTTTAATTCTAGGAAAATACAGATTTACCACCTTAACCATTTTACAGTTCATCAGCATTCAGCATATCAGTATCATTACTGCTCAAACATCACCACCATCTCCAACTCTTCCTCTGGCGTAACCGAAACCCATTAGATAATTCCCTATTCTCCTCTCCCCCACCCCTGGGAACTCCCCTTTTACTTCTTTATGAATTTGACCACTCTAGAAACCTCGTATAAGTGAAATCAAAGCATTCGTCCTAATTTGCCAATTCTTGTTCTCTGCAAAAGTAAATCGTACAGGTAGGTTCTCTTCTGTGTCCAGCTCCTTTCTCTCCACATCACGTCTGTGGGATTCATCGCTTCATTTGCAAAAATTGTACTTTATTCATCACTAGAGAGTACACCCTCCGAGTGTGCCACAGTTAATGTATTCCATCGGTGATGGGAATTTGAGTAGTTGTAACTTTGAGGTTTTCATATATGGCAATGCTACCTCTTTGGGTAAGATGCGTGCCTAGGCATGAAATCGCTGAGTCAGAGGATAGACATGCATTCAGCTTTAGTACATATACTCATTGCCTTTTTAGTTCAAGTCACCATAAAGACATGATCCCTTATACCATGTGACTTATACAATCTTTCACGAAGAAAAGCAGTTACTTATTGGAATTCACATGATGCTGAGTTCTCTTCTCAGAACTACCCGCCCACTCACCTCAACTCCTCCCATCTCAAACCTCACAGTCCAGCTCCACTGAGCTTTCTGCACTTGACCGAATGCCATTCTCTTTCCCTAAGTCAGGGTAGGTGCTGATACATTCAGCCTGTACCATCTACCTGGTTTGATAGCTGCTTGTCACTCAGATATCAGCTCCTTTGAGAAGTGGCATCAAAGCATAAAAGCAAACTTAAGAATGCACGTCATGGTACCATGAGTCTATTATCCCTTTTGGAATATAAGTCTGAGGATGAGACTCTTGACAGTCTCCTTTTGCTTAAGTCTTAACATCTCTGCCTTTTTTTTAAATCTTTCAGGAGTTGTCTATACATGCAAATTAAATACTGCACCTCCATCCTGGGTTCCCCACTGATGTAAGGCATGGTGCTTAGAACATACACAAATCCAAACCACTCAGATCAGCATCAGCAGTGTCAATCCACTTTCCAATAGTTAGTTGGGAATGTTATCTTGCTGTTCTAGATAATATCAAGTTTGATAACTTACGAGTATTTAGCAACACCTAGTTCAAACACAGATAAAAAGCTAAAGTGTACTAAGTACAATCATGAAAATCAGTGAACTGAGTTGGCCTTCATTGTTGGGCAAAACACAATGCTCTGAATCTACACAGTTCCAGTTACAGAGTAGGGAGAGTAATGTGGGCTGATGGCACCACGTGAGCCCCATTATAGATCTGTTCACATTAAGGACAGTAACCTGGACTACCCACGAGTAATCTAAGTAGAAATTGCTATGGCCTAAATAAAATAAAAACGAGGGAACTTACTCAGATCTGTCTCTCCTTCATTAAGTACAAAGGTTACATCTCATTCTTGGACAGACTTAAGTCTATTTGCCACAAATTACTCTCTAAACTCAATATAAACCCAATCCATGTTATGGAACTCAGGCTTATTTTTTAAATCAACTAGGAAAGACACAGAAGCTTATAAGGGCAATTTAGCATCTGAAGCACACTCTTTCAGAATCCTTAGTATGCAACGAAACCATAGGAATTCAGTGGATATTGATTTAAAAACTGACAATTATTGGATTGGAATACTAAAAAAAGACTTATTTAAGGGAGATTTACTATAGAATTAAAATGTATTCAAATCAATGGGAAGAAGGTCTAATAGTCAATAAAGGTTTAGGACAGTTGGCTATTTGTAAAAAAGGCTCTTATTAGACAAAAACACATTTGATTCCAAGTAATCAAAATTAACAGTACCCTAAACAAATAGGTATGTAGTTTCTCATAAATTAGAAGTGGCTTCCAGTATTGACTCACCTGCTCCATGATACCCTAAGGCAGAGGTGGTAAACTTGGTCCTGAGGACCAACTGTCACATTTTTGTGTGATATGAAAACTGAGTCTTTACCAATTGTAAATGGGTGGGTGGGGGGGTGGAGAATATCTTGTAACACGTGAAAATTAAATTTTAGTGCCTATGAATAAAGTCTTATTGGAAAATAACTATGCTCATTTGTTTGCATTTCCCCAGTGGCTGTTTCTCTGCTATGATGCCTTGATGAAAAGGTGCAGCAGAGATCAGATGGTCTACAAAGCCTAAGACATCTAATATCTGGCTTGCCAACTCCTATCTTCAGGAAACCAAGCTCTTTCCAGCTTGATTACATCACCCCCAGTAATGCAGCACTTTCTATCAGCTAGGCCCCCAGCTACAAAGCTAAAGCCAAAGCTTTCCTGGAAACCCTGCAGACTCCCACCTACACCTGACCATCTAGGTGGGAGTCTAGACGGTCTAGATTCTACAGCCCTGCCTAGACACCAGGAGCCTGCATCCTTCCCACACAGAAGCAAATTTCAGAAGAGAGTAGTGTGTAAACAAGATTATGAACACAAAATCTAAAAAATACAGAATATATATGATCTCTGTAGGAAAGATTAGGAGAATATGGAACCCAGGACCAATAAAAGCAGTGATTGACTTATTTTTCCATTTAAAATCCTCATGTAGAAAAGATGCATTTAAGACTTACTGGGGTCTGCAAAAGAAAACAAACATTAAAAATCAGGCAAGAGACATGAAAAAAAATGAAGACTTACAGTTAAATGAAATATGAAATTATGTTCTTAGAAGCTCAGTAATACAGAAAGACCAAGTCACAGGACCAGTAGTTCCATGCCTACCATTTTCTCCTTAGAGATTCTCCTTGTATATAAGGATGTACATTCAAAGGTCATAGCTCTATAATAGCATGCAACTTTAAATGCCCTTTGAATGTTCACCAATAAGGGAATGGGTTATTGAACTATTTAAACACCACATAAGAACACCCAGAAATAGGGCGTTATAATTTTGAAGTGTCCCCCTTAATACCTTGTTGAGGAGCTACGGGATTATTTTAAAGCTGAGTTCACATGCAAAGCAGCAGCCTGGCAGGAAATACATCAGACCTAACAGTCACCACCTTGCAATAGGACTGGGCTGGAAAGTAAGTCTTTCAAGTTGTATACTTTGCTATTCTTTGAAGTTTCAAGCTTCCTTAGGTTTGTCAGGACCTAAGGAAACTCCACATTCATTCTGATTCAGAGACTCAAGGGTATTGAAAGACAGTTGCAGGAGTAGAAAAAGAAAACATCTAGCAGTCGAGAGAAGTTAGTGCATCCTTACTTCATAAAATCTACCACACAGCGTGGGAAAGGCAGGAGGCAGGACAGCCCTCATCAACCTCCCTTCCAGACATGCTGCAAGACACTGGCTAATACAGAGAACTGTGAACATCCATGGAGAAAACCGGACACAATTTTAAGGTTATGTTGACATCCAACTGATACGTTCTTCTTTTTCTAAGATGTTAGGACAGATCACATGTTACTAAGGTGCTCAGTACACCTTTTAGTATCTCATCTGCCCCTAAATCTAACAAGTAATATTTGCACTAACAACCATGTTAGAGGACCTTACTTCCCTTTTATTTTGCAGCTAGGTTTTAGAACCTAAAAACCCAAAGTAATTTGAATGGATGATATGATGTACAGACTTGTTATAGAGCATTTTTAAAAAGCAGCAAAATATGTGAGTTGCTTCTCTTTTCTGTGAGCCTTGACAATAAGACTTGAAACTCCGCATTCATTCTGATTCAGAGACGCAAGGACATTGAAAGACAGATGTCCAACATGAGACCAACAATGGCACCATGGAGTTTTATTAAAGATAAAAGCCAGTGTCATCAAGTTCCTTAAGTGATAATCAGAGACAAGCCTTCCATGAGGCCAAGTGACATCCTCAACTCCCAGCCTCCGTAGGGGTGAAGGCCTTGGTGCCCTGCACCCTTGACTGGCCTGTGACAGACCCTTCATGCACTTGGATGACGCTAGATGCT
Organism: Galagoides demidoff; assembly: GCA_963574575.1. Lineage (NCBI taxonomy): Eukaryota > Metazoa > Chordata > Mammalia > Primates > Galagidae > Galagoides > Galagoides demidoff. The sequence continues at coordinate 3,693 of CAUYQV010198539.1, read as the reverse complement.
AGGTGAGGAGAAATTGACACTCTAAGACCTAGGCCAGCTTTGGACCAACACAGAGCCATGGTCCAGGGAAGGGCAGTCACATGCTTGAAAGAATCCAAAGCGGAGCCCTGCTTAATACCAGCATCATCAATGGCTGGCACACGCATTCCAGCTCTTCTTTCCCCAGCTAAGTGGCCCCAATGACACTAAGCCCAGTCCATTCACATGATCTAAGACAGGGAAATACTCAGATATCCCAGTGGGCCCAGCCCATGACAGGAAGGGAAAAACAGCACTGGAGGGGCCTCTGCCCATGAAGAAAAGCATCTGGAGGGGACCCTCCTGGAGCTCCAGCCTCTTTCCACGCAGTGAGAAATTGCAGCCAAAGCCACCTCCCTGCAGAGCTGTCCTGCTGTGAGGACCAGCCCCCACCCCACTACCGCCCTGAGGTGTGACCAGACACAGAGGCAGCAGGAGCCCATAGGGCGTTCCAGGAGCAGCCACACTCTTCCGTCAGGGACATGTTCACATGGTGACGCTCATCTTGTACTCGTCATCCTGGACCATCAAGGAGAAGAGCTTGACCTTCATGGGACTGCAGGCCTGGAAGACCCAGGGACAGCTGGGCACCTCACTCTGCAGGAACAGAGGACAGAGAGTGAACATCATCATAGCCACAGCCTCATGCTTGAGGGTCCGTAGATTTGGCAGGGACAAGTGAGAAAGAGCAGCGTGGGTGGATGCCCTGGATGGAGCAGCTTTAGAGCTGTTGTTAGGAAGCTAGTGTTTCTTACAGACAAGGATAAGGGCAGAGGTTGTGATGGGGGAAGATGAGACACACTGCATCAGTGCCATCAGGCCTGGGGAGCCAAAGACTGAGTGCTGTCTTAATACAACCCCAGGAAAGAGAGAGTAAGGCGACACATCTTACCTGACAGCGCTCAAAGCTGGGGTGAGAGAAAACACTGTTGAGGGCCCAGCAGGTGCCCTGACAGGAAGGGAAGCTGAAATTCTTGGGGGCCACGATGCATTCGCCCCAGGCAGCTCTATGGAAGTTCACCTGGTGGTCCTGCAGATGGCACGGTGTCTCTGCGAGGAGCTTAGCCCAGCTGCAGTCCCCCCCCTGGTGACTCTGGCCTGGGATTCCCAGGATCAGCTGTTCCACGTTAGGGATAAAGGGTTCCTGCACGTGAGGCAGGTGGAACAGAGGCGGCTGCGCATGGGAGGGGGACATGAGCAGCAACACCATGTCTCGCTTGTCTTTGCTACTGGAGCACTTAACCAGGCTGGTGAGAGTGATGTCGGCAGATGGGACCCTTTCCTCGGCCATGAGGGTGGGCACCACCTCCATCCAATACGTGAGTAAACAGTAGATCTCCACTAAAGATCCTCCTTCTGACTGGTAAGATGAGAAGATAACGGGGAAAGAACCCAGGAGGAATCTTTTGGGGCCCTTTCGATGGTCCTGGAACTCTAGAAGCAGCTCAGTGGCATGGTTGTCAATTGGCACCCAGGCCCATAGCTGTATCAAGGAAGTCCCCAAGAAGGGAACTGCCTCAAAATAGAGAAGCCAGTAACTCTGCAGGAACTGGGAGCCTGGAGGGAAAGAAGAGGGGAAGCTGCCCGAGGCGGCGATTCCAGGAGTCCCACACAGTACGCATACGAAAACCCCACCTCCCTTATGGCGTCTTGCTCCACACCTACCCAGTCGTACAGGACGGCAAAGTCCCCGCCTGTGTACACCCACTCATGAAGGCAACTCTTGAGTCTGCTCTGACCAGAGTCGACTGAGCTTCCTCTACCCCCACCCCTGGACTTAAATCAGAATGATCATACTGGGGCTGGAAACCACCCCAGGCACCATGACCTAGGAAAGGCCACTTGCCCTGTGGTGTGTTCCTAACACTGTAGTTTGCCCAACCTACAGTATTGGGCAAACTACCAGCTGTGTATTTCACACTTTGGAGGAGTGATTTTCAACCTTTTTTAATCTCATGGCACACTTGAACCTGTAGTTAACCTTTCCACAGCACACCTTAGTTATGTTGATCAAAAAAAGGAGTGAAAACAAAAACACTTGGGCTTTGAACTTTTTTCAAAAATAATTAATGATTTTTAAAAATTTTCACGACACATCTGTGCCACCGCATACCGGTTGGAAATCACTATTTTAGAGCATTCTTACACACAAAATGTCAGGACATCAGCCATAAAGCTGGAGGACAGCCTACCTAGCACACCTACAGAACCCAGACCAAAAGCAGACCCTTTCCCTGCTAAGGAGTATTCTGCTTCTAACTCCTTACTCTACCCCACAAGAGGCCCAAATACCCGTAGTCATTTACACCCCTCTCCCCTGCTAGCCCTAAATGTGGCCAGGCAGCTCCTAATCATTCCTTCCCATGCTGAGACCAGAACTCCAGCCACTTACTTTTAGATGTGAGAGTAAAGCCATGTTGCCTGGCAGAAAAGATCTCATTCATGCGGGAAGGTAGCATATGTCTGGGACAGTCCAATGTTTCTACCCAGCTAAAGTGCGTGTTCCAAAGACCCAGAACCAAGAGCCCAGGAATCAGCCAAGAGCTGCCCCTCCTCCCTCTCCCACCCACCATCATGCTGCTCTCAGATGCCCTGCTGCTGCTTCACTGTCTTTAAATATCCATCTACGCAGGTGTGGACCCTGTTCTAATCCCCACAGCTTGGAACTGATCATGAATCCAAGAGAAATTGAATTCAGGTGAGAGTATTTCCCACTCCCAGCACAACTTCAATACCTACCTCTGCTTACAGAGAGTAAGAAGTGATAGAACAGTATTTCTCAAACTAAACTTTGAAAGCACAAGTGCATAATTGGTAGATAGATGTGCTTACGTGGAAGATGGATGTCCTGAATAACAGACTATGTCGGCCCAAACCCTGGCAACGAGAACAGGTATGGAGAGTTTACAAATTACAAATACTCCATTGAACTCAACTTTGTGTTCTCCGGAGTAATGGTTCTTAGTCTTTAGCTAACTAAGTTCCTATGTTAAAACATAGGTTGCTAGGCCCCATCCAGAGATTCTGATTCTGAAGGTTTTGAATGGGTTGAACAATTTTCCAGATGACATTGATGGTGCTGGTCCTCAGACCACACTATGAGAACCTCTTATCTGCCATATTTATGTTACGACTAGTACTATAAAAGTGGTATAAATACGGTGGATCAGTGGTTCTAAGAGAACCATATCAAAGGGGCTCCCTAAGTGTTTGTTGATTCATTGATAATAAACTATGTCTAGTGTGTTTTGTGGCTATAGAATTTAAAAACAAGAAGATTTCAGGTTAAAAGGATGAAATTCACACAATCTATAAGAATCAAAGGAAGTACATAATTTGAGATTTATGCGTCCAACATTCTTTTGTTTCATTGGAAAACAGGAAAACTCTGGATCTTCAAAAAATAGCAAATATGTAAAAAGCCAACACAGGTGTCTTCACACTTAGCAACACTTACAAGTGAGTACTATAAGCATATTATATATGAACATAATGTAGGACTAATCTGTCAATTTAACATAAGGCATACTTCAATAACACATTAACCTTCATTTTTACAGTATTTCCTTTTCTTAAAAAAACAAAGAATGACTTGCCCAAGGCAGACTGAGTCAGCTCTCAATTGAAAGTAGATTCTATGTTAAGAAATTCCTTGAGATCTCACCTAATGTGCAC